>BGPR01009573.1:0-53044 GCA_013235015.1 Araneus ventricosus
AGAAAGTTTTAGGGCACTTACCCTGGCCAACTCTTCGTGAGTTAGCCGGACATCTTGGTTGGCGGATTATCCGGCATGGAAAAATCCACTTTTGGTACTAGTAAATCCGGAAGAAATAATCGTGTAATCCAATGTGTCACTGAGAGTGAGGAGCTCTTCCTATGGCACACACACAACTAAAAATTTTTAAGATTCGGCTTGTGGTTGCAAAGTTATGATACTTTAAAGGTTGAAATTCCCACCATTATTGCACTCCCAGAAGAAGCGAGAATCTGTATACTTAACCGGCGGCTTCTCATCAACGTACTCCGCCCCCCGGGGTGCTCCATCTTGTGTGAGTAAACTCTGTTAGTCCAAATTTGAAAACATACTGATAAATAGAAAAAAAACATATTTTTCTAATATTTGAGTAATATGTTCAATTCCTATTCATGTGATTCACGTCAAATGCACCTTTCCAATCTAGTTCTGAAATCCTTTGCTTATTTTTTATTTCCTGCTTATAGTATTGCAATTTAATACAGCGTAAGGAAACACTCAGTAAGATATTGCATGATAGATGCATTTACTTTATTCATACGATTGCGCTAACTCGTTAATAGACTCCATCAGACCATTTTGCGCCAAAACACATTAAATAAGTGCTTTTTGTTAAAATTTACGAAGCTATAAACTAGGCTACACCTTTAATAGACAAAGAGAAATGGGGAAAAAGTTGCTTATAACTAATCCAGTACAATATCTAATCATCAATTTAGCCGTCCAACCTAAATTAATTTTAGTATAAAAATTGGCATAAAAAGCTTAATTCTGCAATATGATGCTGAGAACTTTTCAAAAACACTTCAAGATTTTCTTTCATCTGCTTTTACTAGTCTTGGATTTTCTTTCATCTGCTTTTACTAGTCTTGGATTTTCTTTCATCTGCTTTTACTAGTCTTAGATTTTCTTTCATCTGCTTTTACTAGTCTTATTTGTACGTGATTAGATATCTTCACAACAGATCAAGCCGTTGTATGTTTGCTTTTTATTTTTATATTAGAAACTTCCCATATGCATTTATAAGAATCAGTAGCATAATGATGCTACTTAATAAATAAATGAATATCATATGACGGTCCCTGTTTCCTTTCAAGTTCGTTTAGTGTTTCAGTTCATCCTTTTTACACTTTGCTCCGTAAATAAGGCCGAAACATCTATTGTGCACGAGACACCTCGTTCCAAATTTTTGTTGCTTAGTAATTGATAAGGCTAGCTCGGATACGATAAAAGCTATAGATAAGCCACTGCACGATTCATGATAAGGGGTCAAGTCGCTGATTCAAATTTTATCGGTATGGAATTGAAAGTTTCTTTTTCAATAAGTGCTTTCAACTTTTCTTTTAAATAAATAAATAAAGCGAAATTGTTAAAAAAAAAAAAGGCAACACAAAGAAACTAATTCAATATTATCGTAAACAGTATGCATTTTGATAAACATTTAATTTGAGTATAAAGGTGATTATACTACTGTGCATACCCATTTGATAATTTTAAAGATCAAAAATAAATTTAAATACACGATTGAGAGGTGACCATTAAATTGAAATTTATCATTGAAATTATAATCTATACCAGTATCAGAAATAATTGAGAATGGTGCTCTTTCTTCGCAATTCCGTATCTCTTCCTTGAGAAGTATATTTCAATATAATGAACATATTTGGCTACGAAAGAACTTTGAAACAACAACCTTGAAAGTGCTTTCCTCGGACATTATTTTATTAATTTGACCAGTCTTACTATTACTACTCTTTTTTCCGATATATTGTGTTGAAATGCTAAATTAATTCAATGATAACTATAAGCAAATCTCCACTTTTCTCGAGTGCATGTTTGTCAGGAGTTTTCATTTTGTACCTTCATAACCAAGGTAGAAAAAACTGAAAAAATCCTGAATATTTGTCAAAAGGTTTTTTATTTTGCACTTGTATAGGATCTATGGTGTATAGAAGGACGGCAAGGGCGCTGCGAATCCAAAATAAGAAAGTACATACATTTCACTTTATAAGGATAAATATAAAACAGGCCATTCACCGATGTTCCAAAATGGAGTTTTTGGAACACGGGAAGGAAAAACCGTCGTCAATGTCGAAAACCTGTCAAATTTGGAGCAAATGATTCGAAATGGTGGAATTCCAAAGAACTTAAAATCCAAAACTCAATCCGCCGATTCCAATTTGAGACGTCCATGTGAGGGTAGCGGCAAAACAAAGGATCTGCCTACATTGGCACATCGCGTCGAGGCTAGAAATGAAACTCGAAATCCCCCGCGTGGGGGAAGAGGATTCTGGGTGGCAGGAATTTTGAGACTTTGAATATTGTCTCAAAACAAACTTTGGAACAACCGTAAATGCTTTGCCTTATTTTTCGATTAAAATGGGTGGAAAAAACCAGTCTTATGACAAATGGCATAGCTAGACTTCTCGTGAATATCCAGCTTAAGGAGGGAGAGTGCGTTGTGCCCCGGTCACAACTTACCAGTGTCGGTACTACCAGATAGTATGTTACATGGGAAGAGGTTGTTAGAGATACAACCGCAACAGAGTAGCGCAAAATATTACAATAGATATTTAAAGAACTTTTTCTTTTAACTATTAGCCAAAATCAGGTCTTTATTTCATTGTAGTTAGTTAATTGAAGCTACAGAACTGCAGCATCTGCTGCTACCATCTCGAAAACTTTCCACTTTGAAGTTTTAAAAGGCTTTACCATTGAGAGCTTGAATACCCAAAGAAAACAGAGAAAAATAATTTCCCGGATACACCCCGTAATTTTAAAGGAGTGTTAAAATAATTCTATGGAACTTCAATACAAGAGGAAAATAAAAAGAAATGGCATTTCAGCTATAAAGTGTGCTGTCCTAATTGAGAGAAATATGTCTTAGAAAGCATGGCAAGGTACAGTACTCCAAAATCATAAAACAAATAACAATATCGGAGCTATTATACAGGGACGAGTATAGACAATAAATTGTAAAAACATGCCAAAAAACTATCAAACAATAGCAAGCTGTGCTTAGCTCTAAAAGTAAATACGAATAAAGTTGTATGCATAATAGTATATATAAAACTTTCAGAGTAATACAGTGTTGTTCATAATTATTAGAAAGGACTGTAAAAATTTCATTTTTTGTTCATAAGGTTTTAAAAACTTGAAAATTTTCTATTTTGTTTTGATTTTCTGGTGCCTTATTTCATCCTCCATAAATTGAATATAAGTTTTAGTTAGTTCATGAAATATATCATGCTCCTTAGAAAGGATTATTGTTTTAAATAATATATTCTAGCTGTTCAAAATTATTCGAATGGTTGATGACGAAAATTATATTTAATTGAGCATGAATTGGATTTGTTTTTATTTTGGTAAATTTTAATAATTTTAATAGAATAATTTATTTAGTAATTTATTTTTTGGTCTATGAAGCAGTCAAGCCAACAATAATGCTCAAGAGTTCAGATATTTATTTTAGACTTCACCATCGCATCAGTGAAGATCTAAAGGATGGGGTAGAATATGAAAACCTAACAAAAAACCATAATTTGTGGAAGTCGAGTATTTACTATTTGTGCAAGAAGTATGAGACGACAGGATCCATCGAAAACAAGAGAGGGCAAAACAGAAAACCGAAAACAAATTGAAGAGAAGACTCTATGATTATAAGATTGGCACAGAATAAGAATGATTCTGAAATTGAAAGTGTCAGCTCTAATAGTTCGCCTTAGAATCAAGAACTCAGGGTTGTTAAGCTGTAAAGAAAGAAAAAGACATAAAGATTCCCAATTCTGGGGCAGTGTTTTATGGTCAGACGAAAGTGCATATTATCCTTTTGGATGGAAAAGGCGTGTAAGAGTATGACGCCGATCAGGTGAGGTCCTTAAACAAATTAATATCCTAAAAACAATAAAACATGGAGGAAGAACTGTGATGGTATGGGGATGTTTTTCTGCTAAGGATGTTGGTGGAATTGTGATGATTGACGGGAAAATGACTTAAATATGTACGTTGATATCCTGGTCGACGGTATATCTTTCAACGAGATAATGACCCAAAAACATACGTCAAAGATTGGCAAAGATTATTTCTCAGAAAACAGGATTAAGATACTGGAATGGCCACCATAAATCCCAGACTTTAATCCCATCTAAAATTTATGGTCAGGTTTGAATCAGAAATTGCTTTCTGAAGAGTAAAAAATTAAAAATCAATCTTTTTGAGACTATGAAAGAAGATTGGCGCTGTATCAAACCAGGAAACCACGCAGAAACTCGTTGATAGCATGAATCGATGACTAAAAGCAGTGATTGAAGGCCAAATGAAAGTCCAGCTAAACATCTATATTAGATTTGGCCAAATCTTTCTGCAACGCTCAGGAATGTGGGCGTGGTTTGTGGTTTGGCTACGTGCCAGAGATTCAGACCAGACAATTGGTCTACAAATTAGCATCTGTTTTGATTGTGTGATTTAACAGTAATACCAGAATTAATTTATTTTCCAAATATAATCTTTTGGCATTTTTTTGTTTCTTTATTTTAGCTTCCTTTCTTTTTTTATTTAATGTTGATTCATCGGATTGAATTACGATATGTCATCCGTTTTCTATCTTTTTATTTAATCCATGCACACAGAACTATTTAGAATAGTTCAGTTTTTGTTAAAAGGTTTCTTTCTTTTTCGTACTTAATTTTGGAAATGAATATTTATATATTTTGTATTTAATATTTTTTTCCCTTAACCGTTCTTACACCGAAAGGCTCCTTTTACTTGAAGATTTGCATTCATCAATTCATCATTTTTTTTATTTTGTTTTTCTGTTACTGGATTTTGCGCATTATTTTTACTCGTGCAAAACGAAAGTTACTGTCAATTGATTCATCAATTCTGTTTTTCGTGTTTTTTTTTATTTATTTCTTAAGCACTGTGGCAATATGCATGAGTTTTTCTTCAACAACTTTCGTTAGTAAATCTGTAACACTTAATTAAAAATTATAAGAAAATATTCCTATTCTGGCATATTCTGTGATAAAGTTTGAGTTATTTGAAATTTTTTCTAATGAATAAGATCGAATTAATAATAAAATTAATACATTTGAGATATAAATAAATAAGTTTAATTTCTATAATAAAAAATGTAAAATTTTCATTACCGTCCTAATAATTTTTAACAACACTGTATATGTCTTTACAATTGACAGCCGTGTGCAAAGCATAATATTTATACACTCTGAAAATGAACCCTTTGAATAATTGTAATTACTTAGTAAAAGGAATTTAAAACACTTTTGATACACTCTGAAAGCATATTTTCCATTTGATTATGATGCCTAGGTCATTTTGGCGAAAAGATGTGGATTGATTCACTTTCTTATGTCAGGAAATATATTTCCTATGCGTAAGATCTGGTCCAGTTTTCGTCCAATCTAACGCGTTAGTGTTTAGTTGTCCAATCGTACTTTTTCTTGAGAAGCTTTAATTACCTTCATGATAGCTTCGTTTCCTTATCTCATAACGTTGCTACATGCGTGATGGCTAAATTGATCCACAATGGTGTAAACAAGAATAATCAAACGAAACTCTTGATGGATATATTCTTCCAATGACTTGAAAGGAGAAAGGGGTGACGTTATTTACTTTTCTCGAAATTCTCGGTTTAAAAGGATATTTTGTGATTTTGCCTTCCCGCAGTTTAAAAGCTATGAATTATCTCGAAAGTTGGGGGATGCTTTGAGTCATTCAAGTAAATTAAAGCATAGTGACACTTAAAAAAATAATTCCTTCTTTCTAAATGTTCAAAACTAAGTTCTTACATTAGATTTCTATTATAACAGTACATTTTTCTTTATCTTCCTTTCTATCATAGCGTTCAGCGGTGGTCTAGTGATAAGGTCTCGGCTTCGGCGGCGGAGGTTCCAAGTTCGAATCCCGATTCCACTGAAGATTCGCTGTGTATGGGGCCTGTTGCACGTTAAATCTTACGCAATGGCTGAACGTCCTCCCGTTGGTGCGGTTCGGATTTTTGGAGAAGGGAGTGCCAGCTCAAGTGATCATCCTCGTCATCTGACCTAACGTTACCCTTAACCCCCGATACCTATAACTACTAGAGGCATCTCATCGGTCATCTGACCGCTGTTTATAATTACGTGCTCGTGTTGCCTCAAAATGGGTTGCTAATATAACCAAACTAATTGCTTTCTATCCTGTGAAGTGATCTTATAAAGATGGCATGATAGGCATAGATAGATACATTCTTTACATCTTTATAAAAACTCTTCAAATGATAAGGAAATGATCCGTGTGACTAAGAATAATCACATAAAGCAACTATTATTTAAACAGACAATATTTTCCCTCTGAATTGGATTAAAATTTTTCCTTCCTATCAATGTTTATAAATAATAGTTATATCATTAATGGCAATAATTTTGAACAACTCGGGGCATTGTATTTCTCCTTCAACTGACTTTATCAGAATTTTATTTAATTTGGAAGAACATGACAATCATGAAGAATCTGCGATAAAGAAGATATCTGATATAAGAAGAGTGAGCAATGTACGGTGTAAGGATGTATTGATCTGAATGAAAGTAAATGATAATAATCTCTGCTATTGGGTTGAGTGATAATTCATGAGTGGGTATTTTTTTCCAAATGTAAAAGTGCGCTCAGAAATAAAATACATTGGCAAATGTTTTATATCATTTTAAAGAGAATTTAATGGTCTACAAGATAGCATATTTTACGGTTTTTAATTTTTGTGTGCATATTCTGATGATTAAAATGGAATGTTAAGTAGACAAAACTCGGCATTTTTGACTCCATTTGATTTTTGTATTTAACGGAGCTGTTAATACGTGAGATTTGTTCTGTGTATGAAAAAGGAGCAATGCCTCAATGCAGTGCCCAATGTTAATATTCGCATTTCGAAAAAAATGATGAAGAGCTATTGAATAACTTTTTCATCAAGCTAGAAGAAGAATTTTAAAAAAATAATCCGAAAGTTTAAAATAAATTTTAGAAACACTCATTAATTATTCTTATAAAACTCAACCTAATATTTAAAAAACGAATCTGTTGGCACTCTACAGAGTAGAAAGTTCGACCTAGAGTAACCTAATTTGGCATAAGCATACTTTAGAGGGTAGGAATATGCACCTAGGAGAGATTTTTAAAAATTTTAATTAATTAAAAATTAAGCAAAATTTTGAAGTACTCCCAGAAATATTATCACACTAAAATGATTTTTATACAACCAAAATTCAACTAAAATTCAAAAAAATATATATCTTTTAAATGAAAAAAATTTTAGCTGTCGAGTATGATTTTCTTGAAAAATGAAAATTTTTTTCTGATATCTTTGTGTCTGATTTGCAGCGATACTTTTCGTTGTTACAATGAAAATTAAAACTGTTTGTAGGAACTTCACTTTTTCTACAAATATTTAATCGCCTGTTTTCCTTCTATTGCTGCAAGCTAAGGAATGAATATTTTTTCGCATCCTTTGACAAAGTCAAAATGAATTTCCACTTTCCTGCATTTTTTATCAAATTATTTGTCTAATCTATAAACAAAGTCCACTAAGATATTAAATAAGTTAGGAAATATATCCGGTATTTTGAGTCATTATACTTTCTATACTGTAATTTTTATCTTAACAGCATGCTTCAGTTCGGCTAACATGATGTTGGATGTGCTCCCAAAATCGACGTAAATTGTTCTTCACCAATTTAATACTGGAATCAACTGCGCATTTTTCAAGAGGCATGAGAAAGTGAAATTATACCACCGCGCAAGACAAAATAGTGTTAGATGACGCAGATATTTATGTTTTATAATGGAACTGCGACGTTTGTTTAGTTTAGTTAGATCTATAAACGTTCCATCTTGAAGCATCCCGAAGTCTAAATTGGGACAGACCTCGTGATTTTGAACAGTACTCAGATGACGGGTACGTCACTTGAGCTGCCACACCTTCTCTAAAATACCACACCAGTGAGAAAAAGTGTGACCCACGGTTTCAGATTTAAGGTGCACCAAGATTGTATGCACTGTGGAATCGGGTTTCGAACCTGGAACCTTCCGGCCCCGACACCATACCACTAGACCACCTCGACGTCATCACCCGCCTTGACCCCATTTGGAAGGTTCATCTACACAATGAACTGAAGAGGTGTAACGCAAATAAAAGAATACTGCTTAAATTTCTATCTCAATTTGGAGTGTAACACGTTCACGCCGGCGTGTGCCACCTGTGGCTCAAACTTTAAGGTGCCATCGGTGGCTCGCACTTGAATGCACCATCGGGCGGTGTCTGCCACCGGTAGTTCACACTTTAAGGTAGAATCGGGTGGCGTGTACCATGGGTGGCTCGCATTTGAATGTACCATCGAGTGGCTTCTGCCACAGGTGGTTCACACTTGGATACCCTATCGGGCGGTGCCACAAACCATAAATCGTCGGATTCGCTTATGGTCCTTTCACACTTTTGATGATTGCCATCTGACTTTACACAGAAACCAGCAAACGGAACCAGTACGGATGGAATTATCAGAAGTTCTGAATTCTGATTGCTAATATACTTACAGTAATTTCCGTTTACTAATCCAAACTGAACTGCATGACAGCAAATCAGTAGTAGGAACGAAAATAAAACATAAATGGTTATCGTTGCCATAAAAATTTTATATTGCGCCTTGGTTCAGCGCCGCCCAATAAAGAAAAGCGCTCTTAAGGCTGCCGATGGCAAGAAATGCAAATTTCAGAACCGGCGTGAACTTGTTAAAAATAATTTCTTGAAGAAGCCATGAATATCACATTATGGGTGGGAATTTAATTGAAATCGAACACAGCTAATGTTCCCGTCGAACAAGCTGACCGCCACAGGCGTCTAGTAATTGATAAGTGAATAAAGACATATTAAATTTTACAGGTTCAGGCCGTCTGTTTCTCTGGTTGCATAAAATTATGCAATTTTTTTTACTACTTCCAGAGTAATATCTGTTCTCCAACCTTGTATTATGACGAACCTGATAACTTAATCTACCCTGAACGGAAATGATAAGCACCCAATTCATTGTTTCGTTTATTTTCGTGGGTCGCAACCAATTCATTATTTTTTCATACACAAAAATATGTTTCATAATTTTCATTTGTCTAAAAATTCGTGACATTTTTTGAAAAATGCATTTGAATCCAGTCAAGTTATTTAGTTTGTTGAATCTTATTATTTTCAATAATTTCATTCTCGGTGAAGCGTTTGCGGACGCAGATTCTCATGATCTCCGTAACTTTGCAAATTTAGAAAGTAGATCTGCAAAATATGCAAATATACCAAACAGTGTAGTATTTGCTTCAGAAGAAGACGGATTATTTTTAGATGAATTCCAGGAGTTTCTTGGTAAACATAATTACCGTATACTGGCATATTTACTTTCTCAAAGTGCTACAGACAAGTGCTTTCGGGACTTCAAGTATATTTTTGAAAGTCTCCCTTTCGCTGAATGGCCGGTAAAAAGTAAGTATGCATTTACTGAGTGTTATTTGTTCTATAAACTTTAATTAAAATTGATCATTGGTAGATAACCTTGGTAAGTTTTTATTATTTCCTGATAATTATTCAATATTTAATACTACTTTATGGTCATTATGGTTGTATTTAAGCCATTAGCTTTCATATAGTACAGCTGGGAAGTCATGAAACAATGAGCAATTCAATGCTTCGGAACTTTAAAAGGTTCAATAATTCAACCGAAAGATTATTTTCATTCTAAAAATTCTTGATAATTCTATCAAGACATGAATTTAAAATTTTTCAAGAATGCAACCTTGAAAGATGTGGCACAAAGTGCAAAATAAGGAATTCAAAAATTCAGTTTTTTTTTCATCAAATTATACTCAGCATTGCTTGGGATAAAAACATTTTTATGTTTTTATTAATAAAAAATTAACTAATTAATAAATTATCAAAGAACTTTCACTGAAACCAGTATTGCTCCAGTATTTGTGAATAGAATTCGAAATATTCATATCTTAATAAAGGCTACAATTATCACATATCAAATCAGCTGTTGACGGATACCTCACGTAAACATTAGACACGAGAAAGTGAGTAAAAAATACTTCTGTATAAAACATTATATTGTACAAAACTTTCATCGTCTGCAATTTAATTTTTAATTAAATTGTGAATATCATGGGCAGAAAACGATTTTTAAATCTCTTTGCTTCTCGAAACATTACAGACTGTACCAAACGAATTTTAAAAACATCTGAAAACTATTTCTTTCCCTAATTTTTAAAGAACAATGCAAAGTTAAACAGCTAGGAAGCAAATAAATATTATAATATAATATATCAGTAATATTTTCGTTCAATAGAAATGGAAACGCTAAAGGCAAAAAGTTCTTTTCTATGCACATAAATATAGTTTATAGTTAATGAAAAATTAACTATCTAATTAATTGTCACAAAATCTTCTTTATATTTCTGTTTACCTATTCTTGTGAATGTGAAAGCAATGACTGAAAAAAGTGACAAATTAGATAAATGATACTTGCTATGTGATCTTGTCACAGAAATTGCAGACATGTATCACATTTCGTATCCAATTCATTCAAAGGGGAGGTATCCACAGGGCCGTACCGAGAGAATGGAGACATCGGCCTTCCGTCTAGGTCCAAAGAGGGGAGAGGCGCGAAAATGACCATTGAATTACAAGGTTTAAGAGTTCAATTCAACTTTTCTACGTGAATTATTATTTTTAAGGGTCTTTCTTTTTAAAAAATATGACTCCCTCTTTATTACTATATTTTAACTATAGATTCTTTAAATTTTTTGTACTGAGGTTAAAAATCGCGTGCCAGCAACGAATGACGTTTAAGTTTTTTATAGATTTTTAACCAAAATGTTACAGTGAATTCCACATTTTGTATGTCATTTGATATTAATATAATATGAATTCAGCTCATATGTTCTCGAAGCTTAATTAGAACCTTCTTTACTTTAATATGAAATTAATAATTTATGTACAATAAGTAGTGTGAATCAAATATAATCGTTTATTTTAAATATAAATCACACAAAAACCAATGTCCAGTAGCTGCCATAAGCAATAAGATACGGATTCGTTTTACTTTCAGTCTTTTAGAAATATGTACAATTTGTGATTCATTTACTACAGTGATACATTTAATTTGTAGTGTACTACATTTTTCACTACTATATTTCATTAAAGCATTTTTTTTTCATGAATGCTTTATTAATTAGCAAATTATAAAATTTACTAAATCTGTGCAAAAAAAGAAATTGAAGGTAGGTAGAAATGGGGGATGTTAGAGGGGATGAAAAGTTAATATCAAAAATTTTGTACGAAGTGTGTGGGGGCAGCTTTGGGAGCTCTGCCATGGGCACAGGATAATCTCGGTACGGCCCAGAGTATCCAATACGCATAATTACTTTTATTTACTATCCTAGGAGGTTCAAAACACGTCTTGTGGGGTAAGAACTCGAGGAAGTCGAGGGAAGAAAACTCCCGCTGGTTTTCATGTGTATCCTTTAATTCTGATGAGCAATATACTGCCTGTCCGTCACGAGAAGTCTGCTCGCCAAGTTGTCCCGCTGACGGCGTTCGCTATTGAAACAGGTTATTGTAGGAGGAATACATTTCGAGTAAATAGAAGATCACGAAGGATGTACTCTTTTTACTGCCCCAAAGTGGCGCTGAGAATAATATGAAACCCCGACTTCCGTCGGATCCCTCCAATCCGAAATAGATCTTCCTTAACTCTCTTACTATTAAGAGTTCTCAAAATCTGAGTACAGTTGTATACGGAGGTTTGTTCAGGAATTGATCTGTGGAATGGATTCGTCCACCCCGTTCCCCCTTTTCTCCTCACTACGGGTGGTGGGAGATATGAATGGCAGGCCTTTCATCTCTCCCCTAAGGGTCTCTTTAATGACTAATCGCCAAATTGCTTTCTCCCCCTTTCGGAACAGCAAACAACCGAAATCCGCCCCACTAGTATAGAAGTTGCATGGCCGGTTGCGGCCGGCTTAGGAGTCAGAGTGTTAACTTAACCAGTTACTATAGCGACCACCGTCAACGAGGCAACTTGGCGAGCAGAGTTCTCGTAGCGGACAGACAGTATATCATATATTTATTATTCCATTTAAAAGTGCTGGATTCCTTCGGCAAGCCTGAGAGTGGGATTCTGAAAGGAAATGTTCGATGGCTTGGGGAGTTCGACGAATGCCTCGAAATCTACGCCCCTCCCAAAGAAAGTTCTGGTGTAGGTGATTTCCGTGGAAAGTATTGCACTCTTCAGATGACCGTACAAGCGAGGAAAATGGTAAATTTAACTTTGTTACTTTTTTACTATCATTATTAGTTACTTCATGAAATTATTTGTCTCTGTTATTTCTACAAGTTCTTGTGATATTTTCCTGTAGAATCTTACTTTATCTATGGCTGTTTGTCTGCCAGATACCTGCGATTCATCTGAGATTATTCCTGACGTTACCAGATATCTGAACTTGACCAGTAAGTCTATCAGCAAGAAACAATTAATAGATAATTATTAATATTTTATAGGCAATTATTTTATAAACAATGCACTGTATGTGTCCGGTTCGAGGCTTCAAGACTGGCGTCTAGTAGCGCTGACTGACTTATATTTTCTCACTTTCTAATAAAGTATAACTTTAACCTTCAATGTTTTAACTACGTTAAATGTTTATTTTTCTTTCATCTTTCCTTTTTTGTAATATATGTTGAGTATCAAGAAAAATAAATGCGTTTGATATTCAATAGTATGAATGAGACCTCAGTTCTGTGAAGGAGGAATACATCATTTCGATCAACATTTTAATGTCATTTTTCCTAAAATATTAGTTGCTCGACTTGAATTTACTACAAAGATTTAACTAAGGACCAGACTTACCGAATTAGCTGGGAGAATTCCGAATTCCAAATGTGTTCCGAATTGAAAAATATCCTGGATTTTGTCGAATTTTTCTTATAAGTAAAAATTTCATATTCATATTGCAAAAGATTTGCTAAATTCAATTTTTTCAAAATATAGGTATTGAAATTTGATCGAAAAAGTTTTTAAAAAAACTAAATTCTCCTTCCCAACTTTTACTGTAAGTAAAAAGGATCCAAATGTTCCGTGTTAGCCGAGATGGTCTCCATATTTCCCTTTTTTTAAAGTTGAAAACGACATTATATCTACAAATTAGAACATATTAATTTGATTTAATTATTCTTAAAAATTAATTTTTGCAGAATTCTTTAATTACTCTGCATTCTTCCTTTACTATGCGTAGAATACAGTCACCACGCTTCAGAAATTTCGAATTCATATTATAATTTCTTTGAACATTCTGGGTTTAGACTCGTACTGCCTTAGTATAAATGATAAAGTAGCCAGGTGTCCCAAATATGCAGAAAACTGCTCATTTCAGTCCCGTCTTCCTGCTTTCAAAGTTTCAGCAGATTATCTTGGAATTATTATGAATTATGTTTTCAATTTCAATTTGGATTAATTAGGTTTTCGAACTGATGCCTTTCTAGCTCAACTGAAGTCGTTTTTTAATTTCAGATATATTTCCGGGCTTTGATGATCAAATCAGCTCAGCTTTGAACAGCTCGAAGCTGACATGCCAGAAATCTCCAGAGAACCTGACTGCCGGTGCCATATTTGTAATGTAACTAAATAATTTAATTAATACCTTAATTTTCCTTGTTATATAATCATTTTATTTTACGGGAAAAAATTGTGAGATTAGCCGCGACACTCTTGCTTATTTCTTACGATGCAAAATTTCAAATATATTAAGGAATGTTTTTTTTAAGGGTAGAAGAAATAAATCTTTCTCATTCGATGCATCTAGAAGATATAGAGAATTTTATAGGTTTCGTATCTGCTAGTCAACATACCGTTATAATGCAAAGTTGAAAGTTATTTAATTCGACTTGTAGAATTTGTTCCTCTGTATGTTCCCGAATTATGTTCTTGGTTTCACTATGATTGTGTTATCCATAACATGCATTCTAAATGAATGTCCAGGTCTGAAGTCCAACTTTTCCGATTTTTTAAAAATTACATTGACCACTTTGAATGGTCATTCCCCTCGTGTTTACTTTTATGAATTTTCAAAAGACATAGGGTTTTACTCTGAAAGTTAGACACTATTTTTAGATAATTTAGCTCTTGTTCACTTTTACCCTTTCATGATAAGTATTTTCAGAATTTTAAAATTTAGCCTTAAACTTTTATCGTTATTTTTATCAGCGTTAGCTAACATAGAACTTTCCAGAATTTTATTGACTTTCGTTTACGCTGCATGTCCAAATAATGCCCGTGTTGTCACTAACTCCAAAAAGAGGAAAGCAGACTTGAAATGCATGATTAATTCAAAAATTCGTCTCTTTACTACCTTAAAGGATGTTGCAATTACACAGGTGTCCGAGAATTATAAAGAAAAGTGAAAAGTATGGAATAAAAACTAGGAACAGTGATTCGTTTTCTATGTTATGTATTACTTACAAAAGAGCTTCTAAAGTTTTGTTTCACGACATTTTTATTTACTGACTCCGGCGTAATTTATATGAGAACATTTCCATTCACACTCTTCGGTACAATTTCACTCTAGATAAAGCAGAAATTAATACATAGAAAACTTTTTCTTGCATGGTAAAGTAGTTTTGAATCTACATTTCATGTATCAGACGCCGTGAATCATCAGAACAGAAGGATAAACGGTAGGTAGTGGCGTAGAGACTGGGGGGATACCCCGGTTACCAGTCTTAAGGGGTGCCATGGAGAAAAACATTAGTGCGATAAAGTCACTTTTTTAAGCCAAATATGATTTAGGGCGAAAAATAGTTGCAATACCCCGGGCGCCGTCTACTATTGTTAAGCTACCGACGCCAATCGTTCGGGGGGGGGGAATTCTCATATTTTGTCCAGGGCTCCACTTATTCTCGTTACGCCACTGATAAGGGATAGTGAATCGCGTCATGCTCTAATTGAAATCGAACGGGAATCGCTAAAATTTAAATGTGGTGCGCCTTGTCAAAAACAGCGGTGATAGCCCCTTTCTTCAGCAGCGAGAACACATAAAGGGTGACATTTACTCGAATGTGTTAAGAAATTTTGCTATACTCCAGACCAAATGAATAAAAATGAACCGCATTGGTCGTGGATTGGATCGGTTGATAATCCGATTCCTTGGCCGCCTCAGTCTCCAGATTTAACTCACTAAATTTTCATTCACGTTGGGTTTTGTGAAAGATTGTGCGTATCAAGCTCCTTGTACTAATTTGAAGAAACTAAAACAAAGTATCAAAACTGTAATAATTTATAAACAGCGCTATTTTTACTTTTTCAGGGGGAAAAAACTAGTTTAGACATCATCTCAGGAATAATTTTTCTTTAAGAAAGACAATAAATTTTTTTTCTGTGTTTCTAGATGCCTCATATCCATTTTCGTCCTTCTGGCTTTGATTGGAAGCTCAATAACTGCTTATGAATACTTTATAGAAGCAAAAACCAAAAATGACCTTCCATCGGGAGTAAATTCTACGGAAACTCTGTCTGTCGGAAGCAATAATTCTGTTGCAAGTATAACAGAAAACCATCATTCATTACCAAGTATGACTGAAATCTTCGTTCTTCTTAAGCAGTTATTATCTTTGCATATGTTACGGTCAATGTCGATAATCACCGCAGTAATTATGCATAATAATCAAATAAGCCGGTTAAAGTGAAGAATTTATGAGAATTTATCACATTAACTGGTTATTGTGAATAATTACCAATGAAGTTTGGTCAATGTGATTAATTGCATTGGCATGTGATCTCTTTGATCAATCTTCATTGGTAAATGTGATTAATTAAGCAAAATTAATCTAACATTCAAAGAGAAAGCAAAGCTGCTAGGTTCCGGCTCTCGCTGCTAGAGAAGCCAGAGGATGCTGTTATTTTTAAGGTGAAAAACGTTTTTACGCCCGATGCCCATTCCAGATGCCACAGTCATTGCGAGCACAACTTTTCCTGCTTCATTTGAGTAATTAAAAAACGCCAATTCCTTACATTCAATGAGCTAGAGAATCTACTATGTCCCGACTACTATGTTCAACGAAGCCGTAGGTAAAGAATTCTGCCGATGCCTGTTTTAAATGCCGCAGGCATCGCAAGCTCTGTTGAAATTCTGCATTTGAAGCAGCAGAAAGTGCAAAGACAACCCACAAATACATTGTGTTCGAAAAGATTTAACTTTCAGCGATGAACCTTTAACAATGACAAACGCATCTCAAATTTTCAAAGAGGAAAAATCAAAACAGAATTCAACTGAGAATAATTACATTGATCAAACTTCATGGTAATTAGTCATAATAACTAGTTAATGCGATAAATTCTCTTAAATTATTCACTTTTATCGGCTTATTTGGTTATTATGAATAATCGTCGGTGATTATCCACAATAACCGATTATCCACATTCGCCGTAACACGTATATACACTTATGTTTACATGAATGTTCATCTTTGAGTCATCAGGATTTTTCCCCCTCAAAATTTAAAGTAATTTTCAAATAAGTACAATCATCCGATTTGCTCATTCAATAATGACGCAGACAAAAAGGGCGGGGTTATTTTAAGCTCCACCCAGCGTTATATATAAAAATATTTTTTGGCGTGATTCACAACAATGCTTTTCATTGTTGAAACTCAATTCAATTCGTTTTCATTGCTTAAACAAATATTTAATTGCGTGTTTCTCTTTCATTGTTGAAAGCTGAGGTAATATTCTTATACAATCATCCGATTTGCTAGTTCAGTAATGACACAGACAAAAGGGGCGGGGTTATTTTAAGCTCCACCCAGCGTTACCCAAATTTCTAGGCAATTCTATTATAGATTTCTCGGTATTCGCCATACGCAGCAAATATTGTGGAATATCCCTGTTCTACTGAGTGAAAATACGTCATTCGCAGCTCATAGACAAACGCAACCTAGATAACATGCACATTTGTAGCAATTGAGATTTTTTCTGGATATTATCTTTTCATGACAGACTTGACGAAGTAATATAACATAATCGATCACCCCCTTGCAATGCTAGTTTCCTGTGAAACTGCACACTTACACAAAAATATTAGTTTTAGATTAATAATTCATTTAATAATATCTCCTAAACCGTACTTCTTTTTATTAATTCAATAAATCAATGATAATATCAAAAAACTAGTTAGGTCTTTTCATAAAAAATATTACTTTTGAAAAATTCTCCATACCAACTTTTACTAAATATGGAACTCGCACTTAAAAGAAAACTATATATCGCCTTTTTCCTAATGTTGAAATTTTAACGTTCATAAACAAAATTAAAATTAAATCCAAAAAACAATCAATCTTTGTTCAAAAATAATCACTTTCTTTGTGTCTCATATTTTTAAAAGTAATTACTTTTGAACCTAATTTGATAATTTATTCCACTAGCGAACTGCACAGTCTCTCTTTGAGTTCAAATCATATTCTCAACTCAAAATTATAAAAAGTTAATTAAATCAAGAAGACAATTCAAAATAAGATGTAGAGATGCACGATACTTCGTATCAAACCAAGCTCCTTTAGCTGGTTGAGTGGATAAGCCGACAGGTTAGGTAAGCAAGTTGTCCGGGGTCCGTATCCAAGGTTCGTATGCATACTAAATGTCCATTACAAAATAATCAAACGATGCGGTATGGAAGCAAAAACTTTTTTTCAATCTACTATCTCTTTTTGCTACTGGTTTGCAATGAACCTTGACACGACAAGACTGCAAATTTGCAGGCAACTTGCAAGACAAGTTCACTGCAAGTTTGTCGCATGATGACTTCAAAGTTTGCGTTAATTTGCTGCAGTCTTGTTATGAACTTGCGGTCTTGTCGTACTGAACTTGCTGCAAGTTTGCACACTTGCATAGCAAAACTTCTGCTACTTTGTTACAAACTAAAATTGCTATATGGGAAATGTATGGAAAGGTTATACAGTTTCAAAATCCTGCAGTCGTACATTGTGTGTAATCAAACGTTAACGCGCATTTATTCGAAAATCTTAGCTTTGTGTATGAGTTCTTTCGATGAAACTTTGAAAGAATATACCATGATATTTTAATTCTTTGAAAATAAGCCTATAACTTTTTAAAAGAACGAGTTGTTGCGATGGTTTCGATTTCCTGATATCAGAGTCAGGTTAGAGATATGCTACAAACGAATTTAAGGCAAAACAGCACTCGTGCCGTAGAAACAGAATCGTATAAATAAACAATTAATTAAATCCGATCGTCATATAATGTAAATCTGGCGCTCAGTTTATTACTAAATAGACTCCAATAGCATACGGAAAATATTTCTATAAAGAGCATCAATAAGTTCTACAAAAATTATATACCACAATGTATATTGTATAGCAACGGATTCGGAAACCTTCTGCGCTTTTGCGCATGCTCCGGGCGGAGTTATTTTCATCAAAATAGGGGGGAAGTGAAGAATGGAAGGGTGATGTTTACATTTTACTGAGCGTGAACTAACAAAGAACTCTTCATATTGGACTCATTGCCTGACACCCCTTTCCGGTGTAAAATTGTCCAAAAGTGGTAGTCTCGGAATCCATTGCTGAACAATACTATCATTACTGTTGAAGAAATGTTGATAGATGAATTAACAGCAGAAATATAACATGAAACACATTAAAAGAAAGTGTAAAATTTGGAAAGAAAAAACATGAGCCAATTCAAACAGCTATTTCAAAAAGTTTCAATTGATTACTAGTATCGAATTCGCAAAAATGACGCATCATTCTGAAATGAGACTTCACGCAAAAACCGTCTCCAAAACTGTTGATCATGCTTAATAATCACCTCGTGATAAGCGGGGGTATAGCTCAGTGGTAGAGCATTCGACTGCAGATCGAGAGGTCCCCGGTTCAAACCCGGGTGCCCCCTTGTATAATTATGTTTTGTGTCTATCATCTCTTTTATTCGTTAAAAAATCCTCGTTCTAACTGACCAAGATTATTATGTTTAGCCTGCCAAAACTCTTTTATAAAACTGCAAGTGATTATTGTAATAAAAGTGGTAATTATATATATTTTTTTCCTTATCGCTTGGTAAAGAGTAATTATGTTATTGTGAATGGCATCTATCTTTATAAAAACGAAATGAAGAAATGCAGCGCCATCGTTAATTATGCTGCTTTCCAGTTATTCAGAATTATAAATTGTTTTACTTCTATCTTTTAGTGTGGCTAGCGAAAAGCAGAGGTTTCTTCTCTTGCTTTTGCTTGATAACTAACGGTGAAAGGATATTAAACACTGACAGCGCAGAAGGACAATTGCCGTGTCTCCATGGGATCCGTTTCCTAAGCATGAGTTGGGTTATTCTTTGTCATGCTTACGCAACTTGCTTTTCAGCCATAAGTGAGTGGATTATTTGTTTTGTCGCTCTGTAAGAAGCATTCATTAAAATAACATTCTTATGAGAAAGGTGAGAAAATTCTGTTATTTTTGTGATGAAAAGAAAAAATATTTATGTTTGGATATTCACAAAAGAAATAATGAATATTACATTTTTAAATCATATCCGAATTGATGAAACCTGACGTAACTTTTTCCAGAAAATAGATATTATTAATCTGTAAAAATTCAACTAAACTTAATACGCTGTAGATGTCATGCAAATTTTAAAAGTCCCTGCATCTTCACGTATTTTTTGAAAAATGTTATCGTATACTACGTTTTCTAAAAATTTCCCAATTTCTTTATTTTAATCACAATTTTATTGATAAATGTGTTTCGTTCGATTTATCCATGTCTTATAAACACTAGATCGATTCAATGTTCTCTAAGAAAATATAAAATGTTTGAAAAAGCGATATAAATATTTTAATAACTAATTATTTCAATCGGCAAGGACTTCAAGTTAAACTACATTTAAGGTATACTTAACTTCTATTTGAGTATATCCCTTGAAGTAAATAGGTATATTTTGACTGTAAAATTTTGTTCCTTGGTGGTTCTCGAAACGGTTAAGTATGAAATTCCTAAATTAAATAACTAAATTAATAAAATTAAATCACTAAAATTGTTGGAAGGTTATTCCTGAAAATTTGTTGATTACAGTTGCAAACGTCAGTCGAAGTCAGATGAAATGTATAGCTGAATTTTATTTTCAATGGCTTCAATTTTATGTTCTCTATTTTTTTATTCGATTAATTTTTCTGGTGATCTACTTTAAATCGGAATTTTTGTTTTTTATTTTATTTTTCTTATAAAAAACTGGATTTATAGATATACAATTTTTTTTAAATTTTATAAATGAAGTTGAATGAATAGTAACTACGCAATATGTAAAACTTCCTTTGCCATTCTCATTTTCTTTTTCAGGAAACCCAGCTGAAGTTACTAAATTCATTGACCACTGGACTTTTCAAATAATTCTTAACGGTTTTTATTCTGTTGATTCATTTTTTCTGCTGAGGTAAGCGTTTTTTAATTCATATTTTCGTAAAATATGATCTTAAAAGCTATAATATTTTTAATTCGAGAAAAGGCATGAAATGCCTCTTTCAGTCGAAAAATAACGATACCAAGTGTTGTGAGAACAGCTCATTGAATTATGAACACTAAAATCCTCTTGTATTTTTCATTAAAATTAATTTTTATCCGATTATAGATTCATGTTCAGAACTGCTTTTCTAAAATTTCCTTATCATTTCTCTTAAAAATACTTGGTTAATCTGGAGTCTGCGGTGCCGGCTTACTTCGTTCCTCTTAGGATCGCCAACTCCTTGCCGCCAAGAACGGAGATGAGAGAACATTTGTTTTGGTTGCGCAATGATGTTTTTAACTAGTAACATGCGCACACGCGCAGATATTAATCTTTTCATCGGTGTTTTGCACATCATGCTATATTGCGCCTCGTTCCGATTGGACTGTTTTGTTCATTTCTTCGATGTGATTGGTCGATACATTCGAATTTCAATAAAACTTCGTTTGGAATTCTTCAGTTTGAATATCGGTTCAGTACTGTGTATGTTATTCTGTATGTTTCGTTTTTCAATGAATAAGCGAAGCTACTAGTATTCCGCTATGCTGAAAGCGAAGCCGCCTTTTTTTTAAGTTAAAAAAATTTGCCCGGTACAAGCTTGAAATACCGCAGGCATTGAGTGCGGAAATTCTCTTTTTCGGAATTTTTTTAAAAAACCTAGATTCCTAACATTCAATGAAAAAGCGTAGCTAATAGTTTCCTGCTATGCTGAAAGCGAATCCGCTGATGTTTTTTAAAGTTAAAATTTACCTAGTACACAATTGAAATGCCGCAGGCATTGAGTGCTCAATCTCTCCTTTTCAGGTGACGCATGCGCAAGAGAGCAATAAAAAGCGCACTGCACATCCAAAACAGCATTTGGCGACGGCCAATGAAATTGAGCCAAGAAAAATTGGCGAGAAACAGGTGCGCACCGTAAACTCCAGGTTTACCCTGTAATGTTCTGCGAAAACAGCTATATCCCAAAATGTGTACTTTGGAGTTGGTTCCATGTAACATGACTGCGTTCGTTTCATTTACATGAGGATTAAATGAATGACTATAAATTATGAAAAACTATCTTCATTTAATTATTTATTTTCTTAAAATGTCAAGTGATTTTGAGTTTTAAATACAAAGTATTGACTATTGTTTTCTTGTATCTGTTCTGATGGAATTAATTTCCCTTCACACAACTTTTGGGGAAAATAAATTGATTTTTGTACCTGCTATTTAACCGTTTGTTCTGATGGAATTCGTTTAACTTAATTTAAATTTTTTGAGGGAATAAACTGATATCTACTCTTCCCACTTAAGAGTTTTTCGGAACACTTTCCTAGAATAAATTAACTAAATTTTACTTCAAAAAATGTAAATGCAAAAATGTATGTGTAAAAACGTTGAATCTATATCCCAAAGCACCTTCGAACTTTGAAAACTTTTTTGTCTTTGAAACCTTGCTAAAATATCTATTACTATGTTCAAAACGTCCCAGAACTTATTTTATTACGGAAGAAGGGATACAGATAGAACCGGTTTATTTGGTGTTTCCTTCGAAGAAACTACCTTATGCATCTATGTATTTTGGAAATCGTTCATTCAAAGATGTAAATGCTAATTGTAAGCCTCCTTTTACAACCTCTTCCAGTGTCCTTGCCGTTGTACTTCTTCGGAACTTGATAGTCGTTGTCCTTCGCAAATTCTTCATTCGTGGAAAATTCACACGGTGCGAGATTAGAGGAATTAGTGGATTGTGGAAGTACCGGAATGTGATAATATTTAGAACAGGTAGTTAGACACAAGGAAGGACCTGTGAGCTGGTGCCTTAACGGGATGGAGCACCCACAACGTGACCTCCTCTGCGTCTGGAAGTCTATAATGCCTGTATCACGAGCTATGTTCATGCTCTGTACATATTTAACCTGAGTGAAACCTGTTCTGACTAATAGGTCTAATAACACTCTTCGCTTGTTGTAAGGGAAAATGGCATAATTCATTTACATTTGAAAAATATTTAAAAAGTTCCTGATGTTTTGGAACGTAGTTGTATAATCCGCCATAAAAATCGTAATAAAATGGCGTTTTCTGGCGAAACAGTGCAAGACAACAAAGAAGACAGAACCTAAATGTATGCGCTGAGTTCCTGACGTATGGCCCACATAATATCGTTAAAAAATACGCCCGAATTTAATTTTCCATCAGAACGAGCTCTAACACCAGATATTGACTGGAAAAGAAATGAGAACATTTAGTGACTCCGCCTAGAGAAATGGTTGCTAACACTGCTTCGGGATTGCAAGATCGTGAGTTCAACATTCGGTTGGTTCAGGTTAATTCTGCCTGCATGGGTCAAACGTCCTGACATTGGTATGGAAAAGCACGCCTTGTATAGAAAGCACGAAGAGTGGGATTCCCGCTGAGCTATCGTTATCGTCATCTGATCAAGGATCGAAATTACGACATCCAAAATAATCCATAACCTTGAACACGTAAAATAACCCATAACCTTGAAGTTTTAAGAACAACCTAGGAAGTGTTATCCAAGCAGCCAGTTACAATATATAATTGTATATACAGGGTGATTCTAAAATCATGGGACAAAAGTTACGCACAAAGGAGCTACCCTTGGCCTGCCGAAGCGCAAGGTGTCAAGTGAAGAACGGTCGCCACGACAGAGTCGGAAATTGAAGTTGGAGTGATAACAGCCATCACCGGACACGGCCCAACTCCTCCCGAAGAAAGTACATCCCATCATCGGAGTGGAGGTAACTCAACCCCATAGAAGCGAGAACTCGCTTACTTATGCGACGGCTTCACATTCACATACCCGTGGTGCACCACGGAGGAGGGGACAAACGTTAAGGAAAAGTCAAGCACCATGGGAACGGGAAAAGGAAAGGAACCCACACTGACCTGGCCTTACTCGAAAGGGTGTAAGGCCCTTAGTGGGACGGTGGGGAAAAATAATAATTAAACAGAGGAAAAGAGAGAGAGAGAGAGACTGCCGTTAGCACGAAAGGGAACAGCCCCCCTCCCCAATCTCATGGGACAAGAAGAGCTGGGTGGATTTAGAAAACATGAAAATATTAGCCCATATTATACAATAACTTACACAACAATACACCAAACTATTGCACATACTACACCAAAAAACAAGGGTGGAATTTAAATACATCTCAGAATAATCCTGAACAATTACATTATTACAAAATATCAGTTTACAATGTGAAAGAAATAAATGTGGGGAAAAATAAAGAATATAACTTCCCTGGGGGTTATAAAATCATTTTTTTTGTTCATTTCAAAAGCACTTTAAAATACACATAGAAAACTGATTGAATATAAATTGAATTAAAACAAGATTAATAGACAAAAAATGAAAAACTTTTTTAACTAAACAACCCACACAAAGAAACACACAAAAGGGTAGTTTTTTAACAATCCCACTCCCACAGAAAACGACACATCACACTCCAAAACAAAATGTCACTGAAAACACACATAAAGGCACCATGGGAAAAACTTTAAGGGTTGGTCAAGCATACAGAAGCAAGTCATTTTTCCAATAGAACAAGGAGTCGCAAACACAAAAAGGGGCTCTTCACCAATCAATTAAGTAAAGGAATCGGATACATTAGATAAAATGTGCAACAAGATTAATAGATTACAAATTCACAATAGCGCGACTATAAAGTTGCATAAATAACGCCATCACAAATCGTATGCAGATGCCAGATACAATATCAAGTAGTAGCAATATAAAGAACAAACCTTTAGAGTACTTAAAGTAAGTGTTCAAAGGACCCTCCGTCTGAAGCTATGCACGCTTGGCATGTTGTTATTCCTGCAACTGTGTTGATGTGTTATTATAAATTTATATTCCTTAATCTTGTTACACACTTTGTCTGGTGTATCCGCTTCTTTTCATCAGCAAAGAGCACCCCTAAAGTGGTTTCCCTTTGCGTTTGAGACCCCATGTTTTATTGTATAAATGGCTTGTTCCTGTATGCCTGGCCACCCTTCAAGTTTTCCCCATAGTTTTAAAATAACCATGCATATGTATGATTTAAACCTGTCTTATAGAGCTCCCTAAACTATGTGGGATATAACATTGGTGGTGTGGCTCATAGGGTCCATCACCGAAGACGGGTCCTATCCCCGTAAAAAAGAGAGGGTCGTCACATGATCCGCTCGTAATGGGGGCTATTTTGCGGTTGACTTCAGTGCCCGATTTGCTATCGCTGCAGTCGACCCCATGCTCACTCAACTGGTAAGATAACCCTCGTGGTTTTAGATATCAGGGGTATAGGGTGGCGTTATGTCGCGGCAACTGGTCTTTCAGATTCACCAGACGGTTTTATGCCAGGGCGGGGTGTTTTGTATTGAAATATGTATTATTTGCAAATTATACATTAGTAGGTTTGACAGAAATCAAAAACTTTTTATTGATCTTTCACAAATGCTTGTTCAATATTTTTTGCATGGTTTCGTTATTTTTTATAAA
The DNA here is from genome assembly GCA_013235015.1 of Araneus ventricosus. Classification (NCBI taxonomy): domain Eukaryota; kingdom Metazoa; phylum Arthropoda; class Arachnida; order Araneae; family Araneidae; genus Araneus; species Araneus ventricosus. The sequence goes on from BGPR01009573.1 coordinate 25,111, forward strand.
TATTAATTTTTCAGTGCCTTTTTAGTCGCCCATCTATTCTTTAAACAATGTGAAAAAACTAATGGCAAGATCCCCTGGCTGTATTTTTATATTCATCGATATATAAGGTACGTTGATTTTCTGAATTATTCATAATAAGTCCATTGCAATAAAGAGATTTTATACCTAATGCTTTCATGAAAAGGATTTCAAACCACTTATTATTTAAATTAACCAAGAGTAGTGCTAACATATTCAAGGACCTCTTCAGCAGACAGTATTCTAATTCGGTTTCTCACTTCATTATGAATACAAGCTGGTCAAATAAATCTTAACAAATTAGTAGCTGTTTATATGCTTCGTATATTTCAAGATGAAAAACAAATACGGAAGTATGTTTTTAAATAAAATGCCTGATTGAGCCATGTACGGTAGAATTTGAATCCCTTCAAAAAAGAATTAAATTTTTGAAAAGCCAATCCAGTTAAATTTTTAAACATATACTCTACATATAAAAATATAAGCTGAAAATATTTTAAAGCATAATGTGCAACAATTTTCATTACTGCAATGGAAAACATTATCAAATCGTTTTCATTGTTTACAAATATTTAATTGCGTTTTTCTCTTCCACTGTTGAAAACTGAGGTAATATCCTAATGGATTTTACTTTTTTATTTCATCAATTTTCTATGATATTTGTAAGCAAAGTCTTCTAAGATAATAAGAATATTAGGATATAATTAAGCTTATTCAATTAATTATTCACTAATTAATTAATCTCTAACATTAATGAATTAAGAATTCGCTAAGATTAATTAATTAATCTCTATAATTAATGAATTCAGAATTCACTAAGATTAATTAATTGATTTCTATGATTAATGAATTAAGAATTCACTAAGATTAATTAATTGATCTCTATAATTAATGAATTAAGAATTCACTAAGATTAATTAATTAAGAGTATATTAGCTAGCATATTAGTAAGCTGAATAATTATGGCTACTACATTTTGATTCTTTTTTTTCTATCAGCATATGTTTTTTATCCAGCTAATATGCAGCTGGACGTAAAATGTTCCGCTCCATTTTAACGTTGAAGTCAAATGCATGTCTTGCATGAAGAATAAGAAAGTGAAGTTTCCGCCGACAATGTGCAATTACATGTTCGGAGATGTGTATGTATGTAAAAGGCAGCACCCGTCCTCCTAATTCCTCCTATTTTTCTTCTTCAATTTTTATTGTCTAAACGTTTGTCCAATGTCCATCCTTTAGCAGTACAATTAAAATTTTTCAAAGGTAAATTCTGTTTTCTTTTTTATCTGCGGGAGTATCTCACTCCAATCCACATTTAAATAGCTTTTCTTGTTGGATATGAGCTCCCTAAACTAATTTTAAAAGAGAAAATTGTTGTAGCATGTATAAAAACAAAATTTACTACAAAAAATAACCACAAACTTGCATACTTCCGGCTAGCCTATGCATGCGGAGGATTTCATGATCACATGACCGATTAGCTGTCCCTAAGAAACAGACAGCAATTGCTAACTATATCATTCCAGCCAAATGCAGTGATACATAAATGAACTTTGGACCACAGAAGTAAACAGTCAATTGAAGAAAATGAACAAAAAAACTGCTCTAAGAAATAAGTTAACTTAACGGTTGGAAAGAAAAATAAAGAGAAAAAACATAATACATAAAAAATTACAAAAACGGTAGAGAAATAGTAAAAAGTAGAGTTCCAGGCTGAAGAATGTAGTTTTAGTAAATCATGCAGTGCGAATGCACTTTTCGAGTAAGTTTTGGACAATAGTTCTAACTATACTATACTATTCTAACTACAATACTATACTATCCTACTCTAATTATACTATATATATAATGATATTTCGTTACGTGAAGTGTAAGGTTAACATCTGAATAAAGAGGCAGTCGTTGGAAGTCCAAATCAGTTTATTGCATTGCGAAAATTGGCACAATTAAATTAGTTATAGATTACTCAATAATAGATAAGAATTTTAAAAAATTATGAAAATATTTTAGCCATGGATGGGAGTAAAGAATTACGCTTAAAACGTCGTGAGTTGCTTAGTGCGTTACATGATTGAAAAAGAAGAAGTTACACAGTACCGTTTTTATAGTACCGAAGTTGAGGCTCGAGAAATAGTGCGACTCTTGCGAGTCTAAGTTATAGTAGAAGTGATTTTATCATGGGATTGCAGTAGAAGTAATTCGTACGTAATTAAAAATTAACTGGCGTTAAAAAGGATTTATTTTAAAGATGGGAAAATTTCTAATTCAGTACATGTATACATATATATAAATTAGCCCATTACTGTCCACATTTTTTTCAATAACAACTTGTTTACTAATATTACATGTCATGAGATCCACTGGAAAATTAATTAAAAAATTCTTGCCTCAAAAGTTTGTTTTATTGCCCTCCTAGGCCAAACGTCTCTATTTAAATACGAAACGTAAAATGCAAAAAAGAAAACTATTAAAATCTAAAAAGATGTAAAATTCCAAAAAATACATATTCTTACAATTGTGTTTACTGATATATTTATTAAATTTAAGTAAATTAATTAATTAAATAATTGGATAAACTTATTCTTTTCTTCTAGACATTGTAAAAACTATTTTCGATTCTCATTTGAATATTAAAAAAAGCTACATTATCGACCGAAAGCTTGACACGTGCTGCCATCTATTGAATACAAAAGAAATGAATACTGGAAAATACTTTTTTATAAAATTTATGTTGAAAAAAATAATCCTGTGAGTTTATGATGCATCCCTAAAAAAGGAGGTTAGGCATTAAAGAGTTATTGTTCTGCTAAACGAAACTTGAAGCCAGAGAATTTTCCTTGTGTTCATAGTTTCTATTTTTTGATCTGATGCATTTATTGAGATTCTGAAACAAACATGAACTGAACACTTCCATTAAATTAAAATCCCATTTTCCTTATTTCTAGTGTTATAAATTAGTGTTTCCCTTACATAACTGAATAAGACATCAGAATGAATAATAACTATAGCCTTTGTTCCCTATGTATTAATAAGGTGATTAATCAAGCTTTTGAAATAATAGTGAAATATACAAAAGAAGTAAGAAGAATTTGCCTTTTATCTGAATGTTAAGTTAGGTCTCATGAGTTTCTGAACACGTGATTGACATCTTTAAGATAGTTTATCTATTAAATCAGAGTTATTTGCTATGCATTTCATTGTTTGATACAAATCTATATTTCATTGTTTGATACGAATCTATATTTCATTGTTAAAAGCAAAAAAAGATGATTTTATTATAACGCAAGATCAATAATAATCAAGATCAAGATTTAATCTCAAGATTAAGATTTTCTATGAAAGATTATTTTAACTTTCATAATTTCTGCATAAAATTTCTTGATCACAGCAATTCAATTGATTGAAAGTATCAAAGTTAGAAGCTGAAAAGAGAGAGGTTTAACTGCTAGCCGAGGGGTCAGATGACACAGAAGAGGTCGCCGAAGGTGGCTAGTCATCAACAACTCGCAAGGGTAAATTTTACACTCTGTTGGAATATACATCGATAAGCCTAAATACAGCCAAGTATAGTTATGATTTCATTGTTAAGATAATGGTCAAAAGTAAGTTTGAAAACTTAAATCAGTAAAATATTAAATATGTTATATGGAAAGAAGTTGTATAAATAACTAGTATCCCCTAAGTTTTTCTTTTATTTTCTTCCAATTCGAAGACTCTAGAAATGGTGTATCGAGAACCGAACTGCCGAAACGAAACTGCGGCAAGCCAGGCCGGAGTCCGAGTATGGGCGATGGGGGTGCCCTGTTGGCTGACGAGGTGGCAGCCACCGAGACTAACTACTCTGTACCTGCAGATGCTCGAAGAATCCACCCCGAGCAATCAGGGGTCCATCCCTCCTAATTAATGATAGAAAGGAAACACTTTCTAAGATGTATAGTGCTACTTCACAAAAACTTCTTAATTATGGAGCTCACATTATATTTATTATCATACAATCAAAAATTGTACTTTCATCAGCGAAATGGCTTTCCTCACCATTAAGTGACAAGGATATGATCATCCGAACCGTCATTATACGGTTAATTCAGAAAAAGTTGATATAATTTGGTTTTATGCACTGAATTATTTTTGAATTAGACTGCGGTAAGTGACCGTCGTCAGGTAATAATGTAAAAAAATGAGCTAATCAGTTCAGTGCCCATAACAAGAGACAATGACAGATTTTATATTAGCAACATATTGTGGACCTCTATGTTTTTAAATTGCATTCTACTTTCATTTAAATAGACCTACTGACGGTAACAAACCCGTACTCGCACTAAAACCTTAAATTAATAATAGAAGTTTGCTGCTGAAACAACAAGTGCAATGACAAGTTAAATAACGCAAGTTATCGACAATGTAAGTTGAATGAATGATTTCTTAGACTGAATGAGTTGTGTTCATAATCTTTGAGAAATTTGGTATTCAAACAAATCAATTGCCAATCAATACCTTTATCTTTTTTATGTGGACTTTAGCAACGAATTGCTCGCTGAGGTCAGAGTAACTGCTGAAGGGTGATACAAGCGATACATAAATGTCTGTCAATTTTCTCTGAAAGTCCTCAATGACAGCAACTTCCCATATATTGATGATCAGATTTCTACTTCAAGGGCTAAAGAGGTTTTTCAAGGTAGCTTAGGGGTATATCAGACGGGCAGCCAAAAGTTTCTCGTCACGTCACCAGTCAGACAAGATGACGAAAATAGTGGACTGTATTAAATCGGTTTAAAAATGTACACGATAGTGACGGAAAACTATCAGAAGCGGAAATTCAAACCAATCGGGTGGGACTTTGAAGGTGACATAATTCGCTTTCCACGATACCGAAATCCTGTCTGACCGGTTGTCTCAATGCGTCAAGTGACGAAAAGCTTCTGGTGAGTGGCATTACCCTTGTGTACACGGAAATCGCTGACGAAATGCTGCCAAACTGATATACCCTTTAGACTAACTGAAGATACCACACTTCCCCTTTACCATGAGACATTGGGCTAGATGTTCTACATTAAGTTGGATTAGAACTGCCACCAGCATGCTTGCATTGGTTCCTCGTTGTCTAAACTTCTGATAAAGATTACTTCTCTAAACTTCTGTTAAAGATTATTTCTCTAAACTTCTGATAATTTCTCTGTTCCGATCTACACAGGGCGACCGGGCTTAAAGGTATCCAAAAACAATGGTTTGTACTGAGATAAACTTACATATTTATAAATTTCAGCCGCATTAAAGAAGAAGGTTCCTCAAGTTTTTCTATGGTTAATGACGTCCATTGGGATCGGAATTAGATGCCCTGCAGATGCACAAAAAGTGGTAAATCTCTTGCAGTTAAGCAGCATTTCAGAAGTTAGTAAGAAATTGAATCGTACGAGTAAGCCCCACTGCCTGACCTGCCCGATTTCTAAACACAACATTGTTTGACTCTTTTGCTTCGGGAAATAATTTTAAAAATTGTGTATCACAAAATGCACCCGTTTTGGGTGATCTGAAATAGCATAAACGGTTAATTTATTAACACTACTAAGGGGCAAGAGATCGAATTCCATTTGGGCATCTGTAGAGCGTCAATGATGCTCATATTGAGCTTTATTAGCCTTCAAAGAATCTTGAGAAGTTACCTTCTTTTAACCCTTTTGGGACGGGCGTGTCATATATACATCACTTACGAACGTCTCTCACGGCCGGGCATACCACCCGTGTAGAGAATGTGGATGGTCGCGACTCGGCAAAGTGGGAACGTCTTTAACAAAGGCGCGTCGTCCCGAAAGGGTTTTAATGCTAATGAAATTATTAACTATTCATGTGCTGTTTTCTCAGTACAACTCAGTCAGATTTCTCTCCTTCACCAAAACCTCAGACTTATGGATTAAGACCCTCTATAGGTTCAATACCTAGAACCCTAATCAGTCCTCCTACAAGTATATAGATGCAGCGAACTTTTGGGACCTGTTTTAAAATAGTTTTTGCTTCGCGAGTCTTTCTTTTCATATATAAACACACACTTTTGATTGTTTTTATAATTTTTACAAGTTTTTCGTCAATGATAAAACAATGTATGGAAACTTTTTTTTATTCAATAAAGTTTCTACGCACACTCATCCAAACTGCAAACCGGAGATTTTTTATCTCTGGATTCAGGGGTGTGTCGCAGGGTAAGTAAAAGTTTTTGATACCTATAACCCTGACACCTTGTATAATTATTACTACTACTTGTATCACAATATAAGACAGAAACAATAAGATGTTTTCCTTCATTAGGCTTACTCCTGTATATATGATAGTTGTAGCCTTTTACTCGACTCTAAATAAGTATCTCGGTTCTGGACCCATTTGGCCTGATTCTGCAGCAAATACTGATCCCAACTGCGACGTTTCCTTGTGGAGGAATCTGCTTTATATTTCCAACTTCAATCCTGATGTTCAGAAAGTAAATTCAAATAATTTATTTTTATGCATTGTGTTGTGTCTTTCAAGAATTTGATGCAAATTGATAGAAAAATCAGTATCTCGTTAGAAACGATTTTCTGTTAAGAATTTTTATTTTATAGTTGAATTGCAATTTTTAAAGGTTGGAATTATGCTAATCAAATAAAATATATGACAATTACACAAGTTTGTATAATTTTATATTGTGAAATAAGAGACAAGGGTACTTAATATTACTGCTTGTTTTAAAACGAATTCATTTAATAAAAGTTGTTTTCAAAAACACACTTTTATTAGTGTTTGTTCTATAGAGTAGATTATTTAAATTTTAGTTATTGTCTTGTTTTAATTTATAATTAATTATTATATATAATATAGAATCTTGAAATCATTTTTTTTTCTCGTATGGAATCAAAATTTAATTAAATAATGAAAATATTAATATAATGTACTGTCATTAAGAACACGCAAATGCACGAAATTTCAAAACCATGGCGCATCAGGAAATGAGTTAAAATTCAGTTAGTTTAGTTTAGTTTTATTAACGGCCCGTTTTGAAGCAACACGAGGGCTATTTTGGGACGGATCTCGTAATTTTGAACTGCATTTAAATGATGAGGACGACACCTGAACTGGCACCAGCTCCAAGTTCCGCACCACACCAGTGACAGGACGTTTGGCCCCCTAAGCATGATTTAACGTGCAACAAGCTCACATACACGGCGGATTTTGAGTGGAATCGGGTTTTGAACCTGGAAACCCTCCGCCTCCAAAGCCGGGACTTTACCATTAGGCTTCCGGAGACCCTGGAAATGAGTGAAAATCTATTACAAAATTCCATCTTTGCAACTATGAGAGAAGTCGAATTAAATAAGTGTTTGAAAGAAAAGTAAAGAGTACCCGGTTAAAGGCATCGAAAGAAACCGTTTTCACTGAGAGAACCGCACTTTTTCAGTTATGAAGGCGCTGCTCTGTCATTAAAAGATTTTTCCGTTTCTTATACTTTTTTATTTGACTCGACTTGTTTCTTATTTGTAAAGATGGGACTTCGTACTCCATTTTTTCACACGCTTCCTAAAGTTTTTAAATTTTGTACTCTTGTGTTTTCTTGATGAGAATGTTGGATAACTCAGTTTAGATAATTGGTCATGGCATGGTCTATTAGGAAACGTGGCATAAGCAAATGCCACGTTTCCTAATAGAAAATGTCAAATTAGGCCCAGAGCTGTCTTATGCAATACAATAGGCAAATTGGTCTGTATAGCACAGGCGCGCCATTGATCCGAAGGCTCCTACCAGTTTACTATACTGATATTATTATAATTTTGAACCAACAAATTTATTCAGTTATAATTTTAAATGTGTTAAAACCAAAAATACAATTAAGGCTTGTAAGTAGACAACCATGGATTCTGTAATGTTACATGAACAAGGATATCAGTTTAAAATATATTTATGAAGAAACAATTAGTGAGAAAATCCTAAATTATGCCTGTACAGAAGCTGGCGTATAAAATCATATTATCATATGAGGCCGATTAGCAAAATTGCGAGGCGTTAAATTACAGGTGACTTTATTCATTTATTTTTCACCTCAATTATTTTATTAGGTAGGCATTTTCGTTCGGCCATATGCCCTCAAGTTCCTACTTGCGGTTCTGATGCAGCGCCAAGTTACTCTAGCCCAGAGGCTCACATTTGTTAAAACGGCCCTGATTAGCCCATAATCGATTTTGTTTTCTCGTTTCTCGAACAAGTTTAGTTACATGTCAGAAAAGCATTTGTAATATTACTTGTGTAAACAATGAAGAATATAGGAAGATATGAAGGAATGAAAACTAACGGAAATAATTATTACCGTTTGCTCCATACGACAAAAGATGGTTTGGAAGGAAAGGGTCAACTTTTCAGCAATATTTGTTGATTTTGGCTAGGCTTATTAAATTTTGGGTACCATCGTATTAATAAATTATATTAGGCAATACGATACCAATAAATTTAGAAAAGTTTTCCGTTAACAGAACCCTAGACAAATATGCCAAATTCTAGCTGCCTTAGAGGAACCTTAACAAATCCCAATCGTCGAAAAGCAAAATTGTTGGCGTTTTACGTTTTGGTGCCAAAATTCATCACTAAGGCCGCTAAAACCTTAGGTGCTAGAATTTGGCGATTTGTCGTTAGTATAAGCGATAATTCACTGGTGATTAGTCTCTAGAATTTTGCGCAAATTGCAAAATTCTAACGACATTAGTGATTAATGTTGGCTAACATTTCAGCTTGGCGATGTTCGGGTTCCGTTGCGGAAAAATATCGTATTTAGTTTTGAATATTTTTATACATTTTCAAATAAATAAATAATGGACTTTTTAAATCGGGGTTTCCATTTTGATTTGGACAAGAAAGAATGGCAAATCTAGAATTTGGGAAATTGGATAGAGGGAGTATATTAGAAAATATTTTTGCAATAAGCTATTTTATGAAAAAACTTTTAATCTATGAATTCTTTTATAGTGTATGGCTTGGACTTGGTATTTGGCTAATGACATGCAGTTTTATATCATCAGCCCCTTATTCCTTGTTACTTTATGGAGGTATATGAAATGTTTTGCTTTATATCGAAGTTTTTATTTCCTACTTTCTCTTTTTTATACAATTGATCTAAAATGCATTTTATTTGTTTTCGTATGTGAAATTAATGTTTGAATGTTTTGTCGAAAAGCATTTTCTTATTATTAATGTTACTGAATGTTTTGTTACTGTTGTAGGTGGCCGAAAATCGTGGCCGAAAATCGGGTATTCAGTGATGGCATCCTTTTTATGTATTACTTACATAACGAGTTTTGTTATCTCTTACAAGTATAATTTAGTGACTGGTTTAGCAAATATAGCTTCGAAGTTTTCTGACATCAATCAATTTATTCCTCAGTAAGTTCCAATTTTTATCTCTTAAATGCGCAATGCTTAGTGCTGCACATAAAGAGAAATTGAAAAATCTTTGTGTTTAAATTCTGTTAAAATCTGATTTTGTCCTTGAATTTTCTACATGAAATCTGATAACTTAGAGTATCTTCATAACCAGTTTTCCAAAAGAAAAAAGTTCACCAGCTTATGTGTATCTTTCTATATTCTAACTCATAAAAAATTAAGACAATTGACTTTCTTCAAACTAAAATAATTTGAAATTCACTTTTGAAACATTGTTTCAAACGTATTGGCATCCATTTTTTACGGAAATGATCGAGAAGAAACACTTCAAAATAATTGATATTAAAATACAAACTTAAAGATATTTCTATGATGTATTGATACACAAAATGAATGAAATTTGAGGAGTCAACTATAAATCTAAAAAATTAATGTATTATATGTAGTGAAAGCACCTCTACCTTAAAATAAACAATAATTTGTTTAATTACTTTATCCTAAACCATACCAAGGAATCATAACTGATTAATAAAATTATAGACTTCATACATTTTGACTTAGAGAAGGGAAGTTTCTTAGTAAAAATTTCGTGAAACACTAAATGTTTTAAATTAATTAGCATATTTTAAAACTAATTTTAAAATTATTTTAAAATTATATATCCTACCTTTTTTTCACTCATACGTATAAATTTAAGTAAAATTTTTTGTAAAACAAAAAAAATGGTGCAGAGTATGATTAAATCAGTTACAGAAACTATGTTATTATAATCTATTATTAGACAACAGATATTTTACACACTTTTATTAAACTTCTTTCCTGTTTTTAAAGATGGAATTTTGTAATCGATTGTTCTCTCAATACCTGATTTTCAGTTCTGAAATTTTGTTCTGCGATGTGTTCCCGATGACAATATAATTTTTAATGCTTTCAGAAAATAATTATCGATTAATTTTAAATAAATTTTGATTCTGAATGAGACGCGCCATCTGGTAGTGAATTTGAGAAACAATTCTTTTCAAGATTCCACAATAATTATAATAGAATAAATAAATATATTAAACACTAAAAAGTATAAAATAATTATGTGTTAAAAAGTATAAAAATTTAATCACTATACTTTTGCTAGTGTACTAAAAAGTAGATAATAATTTTTGTCAAAGATCTAGAAGCAGGCCGGATTATTAAATCGGCAAAGTAAGCAACTGCCTTTGGGCCCCGAGATCTCAGGATTTTTAAGCGGTATTTTTAGAGTAATTTTATTTCTTACTTTTATTTAACTTACAGAGATTGAGCATTCAAGTTTATTCAAATTAGCATCACGTATCTTTTGAATTTTGGAATATTATTCTAACATTCATTATTAATTACCTACTGCTAGATCTATTATTGTTTTATAATTCTTAAAAATATGTTGCTTTATTATTTAAAAAATCTCCGATCTTATAATTAAATAGTATTTAGTTTTATAGAAAAAGCTTCATAATTTTTTACTTTATTGTTTAAAATTATTTTAAAATTTTAATTTTTTTATACGAGAGATACTGAAACCATCTCTCTTGAAAGTGGATCGCAATTAAATGTTTTGTTATGTTTCCAAAAATTGCTACTTAAAACTGCTTATACACAGAATAAATTAAAATAAAAAAAGTACACGGTTTTGGCAGTTGGTAAGGTGACAAGGGCCCCAAAACTTGCATTGCATAAGGGCCTCTGCAGGGCTTAATGCGGCCCTGTCTAGCGGTGAAAACAAAAGCCGTAAAAGCATGAGACACTAAGAAAAATACGATAAAAAATATCAAGATGTAATGAATATCAAAAGGTCATTTCTCATTTTTAGTACACTAATGAAAGAGCATTTTTTTAAATATTTCATTTTGGCAATAATTGTTTCAATTTTTGGATTTCAGATGGGCAGAATATTTCACCAAATTTTACATCAAGCCTTACACACGACTGGATCCATATTTAATAGGCATTGCGTTGGCATATCTCTTATTTAGAAGAAAGCAAAGCAATGCTGGCAAACTTAATTTGGTGAGAGTCGTTTTGTATGTCTGTATCTGACTTACGAGAGTTATTTTGTTATTCTCTTCACTTTCCCACCCAGAATCACCATCTTTAAAATTAGAGACTAACAAATAATACTTTTAATAGTTAACATTTTATATTAAATTTAATTTAGTTGTATCTCGAAAACCATGCACATGCACAGTTTTGTTTAATATATTTCAGTAAATGTGCAAACAAAATTTGAAGTAAAAAAATTCTTGAACTAAAGAGGGGCACATCGAAATTTTTTTTTTCCTTTCAAGGTGATTGATTTTGAATGTTAAATTACGCTTCTATCAAAAATCTTCGCGCGATACTTAACATTTAAAGAGTGTTGTGAAGGTACCGTCTCCCCTTAAATAAATCAATAGTGTGTTACATTTAATGAAGTACAGGCAATCAATTTTAAAGTGTGAAATTTCGCGCACTTCCGCGGATTCTCTTGTATATGACTCAAAGTACAGGGTGGTTATTAATTATTGGACCCATTTCAAAAATTAATAAAAAAACTAATAATTTTTAACTGCGGTTTTTTTAAATGCTAGCACATTTTAAAATGTTTTTTTTCAGATAGGTAACGTGCCGTTACTGTGGTCTGGGGGATCGTAAATTACTAGACATCTCCAATTTTTGAGAGCCATTAATAAAGCTAGAAGAAAAAGAAAGCATGTGTTTGTAGAGAATTTGACGCTCTTCAATTTTTTAAATCAATTGTAATTCGAAAACTGAATAGTTTTCGAGATATTCAAGAAAAACTAAAAAAGGAAACCAGAAAACGCGCGTCGGCTTCTCCTGATCCGTAACCATTGTGAACGGAAATCTCTCTCTGTAGCAAATTTAGAACGCCGCAATAGTACTCCACCTATCTGAAAAAAAGCTTTTTTATTTGCTCTCTCATTTAAAAAACCGTATTTGTAACATTAACAATCGGTTGAACCCATTTCCATACGCAATGGCTACCGATCAGTAGAAGCTGATGTTCGTTTTCTGGTTTCGTTTTTTAGTTTTTCTTGAACATCTCGAAAATTATTCTGTTTTCACAGTACATGTGGATTAACAAATTAAAGATCGTCAAATTCCCTCCAAAAATATCTTTTTCCTTTTCTACTAAGCTTTAATAGTTTCGCAGATAATGGCTCTCTAAAATTGGAGACGTTCAATAATTTACGACCCCCTCCCCCAGACAGCAGTAACGGCACGTTATATATCTGGGAAAAAAATTTAAATTAAAATGTGCTCTCATTTTAAAATAACCGTTCTTAAAACATAATTAGTTTTTTATTAATTTTTGAAATGGGTCCAATAATTTATGAGCACCCTGGACATTCAGTAATTTCTGTCCTGAAAATATGCCCTGTAATTAAAAATCTTGCAATTTTCTTCGCGTGACAATATTGTTTGTGTGTACGACGCTTCCAGAGTGCCCCTATTGCTTGCAATATTTACAAATAATAACTTACCTCCATTGGAAGGTCACATAGGAAGTAATTTATCTTTGAGTATATACCAAAGGAAACCGGTTTATTTTGGAAGAAATCCATTTTAACATTTAACATTTTTTCTCTTGCCAGACAATAGAGCATAATATTTTAATTCAAATTGTATTATTTTTAGATGACATTATCTGGTGGATGGGCCATCGCAAGTGGTGTCACCTTCACTTGTCTCTTTGGTCTTTATCATCAAAATCCATCGACGGTGGCATCTTCCTTCTACAATGCCTTGAACCGGACTGGCTTTGCTTGCGGCCTGGCGTGGGTCATTTTCGTATGCATAAATGACCAAGGAGGTATGTATAAATTTCTACAAAACCATAGAAATGAAAAGAAAACCCATGTTTTTTTTAATTTTTGATACTAAAAATGTTAAAAGTAACACAGACTTTCTAAGGAAGTAACGTAGCAAGAATATTAATATTATTAACTTTTCTTACATAGACTAATTTTTGTGATATCTTTGTCATATTTATGTCCAGTGATAATGAAATATGTAGATTGCTGCTGCTTATACTAATTAAGTAATTAATTACAGATTAGATTATAATAATAATCTAGAATTTCATGAAGATTTATTTATAAACCCTGGAGTATTCCTTTGATAGTCTAGAACTGGACTTGCAACTCTCTCTTCGCAAACTTGTTAGCCATCTGCAATGCTGAAAATATCTATATGATAAAGAAAATTAAATTAATAATTACAAATTCTTTGAAGTTTATAGACATATCTAAAACTATTATTCAGCCTCATTATATATCAAAGACCATCTCAATCCGAAGGCAAAATATAGATGGGATTCTCGGATTCCGAAACCCTCCGCGCTTTTGCGCAAGCGCCAGGCGGAGTTGATTTCACCAAAATAGGGGTGAAGTGAGAAATGAAGGGGGAGATATTTATGTTTTACTTATCGTGACCTAACATTAAACTCCGGAAATGAGCTCATCTTACTCATTGCCTGCCTATTTTTTGCATTTTGAAACGATCAGTACATCAACAAATCAGTTTTAAGACAAAACGAATGATGAATCATTTTTCCTTCGTAAACATAAATCGAGGTACATAATATAAACAAGCGCATAAACCGTATGAAAAACCAGAATTGATTGTGTTTGCATTTTACATTATATTACATAAAACATGCACGTGTTAATGTAATGTTGGCTTGTAGAAATTAATCCAATTCCAGTCCAAAAGATCATCCACTGTGGCTTACCGGTCCCTTTCTAGTGAAAGGTGTTCAACTGTGTCCCCTCGCAGGCCCCACATAACCTTTCTATAGGTTGTCGTCGACTCGGCAATTATTCTCAAGGGTAGTATGGTACTTCATAATCTAAGCACTCAAATTTATTAATTTTAGCACTTGATAGAAGGAAAATTGCTCAAGCTAATTTCAGTTCTTTTGTAATTATTTTTGATGAATATAATTCAGATATGTCAATAGTAAACGATAAACTTTTACAACTTTCATAAGGTTCCAGAACTTATTTTATTACGGTAGAATGAATACAGACAAAACTTGTTTATTTGGTGTTACCCTCGAAAAAAACTATCCTGTGCATCAATATATTTTTGCCATCATTCATATGAAGATCTAAATGCGGGGTGCAAGCCTCCTTTTGCGCCTCCTCCAGTATCTTCGTTGCTGCACTTCTTCAGAACTTGAGAATTGTTGTCCCTTTAAAATGACATTTTTTTCTAGTAATGTTGTAATAAAATAACTTTGGGATTGAGATTAATTTAAGAAAAGAAATTCATTTAGCTTACTGGATGACAATAATTTTTGTTAATTACTTTAATTAATTAAGGATTAATTATCAAGTCAAGACACTTCGCTATGGTTTGAGACAAGAAGTAGGAACATCTAGGTTTTTGTTTCATCGACAAATTTGCGTAGAACTTGCTAAAACCTTAAAAATTGTATTTAAAAATTCATGAATTTGGTGGTAAGTATACTTACCAGGGCCTTAGAAAGGGTTAAGCAAATTCTTTACGAGAGGGAAAAAAAGGCACACGGGGTGAGATCAGAGGAATAAGCTGATCGTGGAAAACTAGAATGTGTTCTTTCGATAGGTAATTTGTCATCAAGAGGTATATGTAAGCTGGCGCCTTATCGCGATTGAGCAATTACGACTTGACCTGCTCCGCGAGGGGAAGCTTTGAATGCCTGTAATCACAAGCTGCGGGGAGACACTGTCCATATCTAAACTAAACAATACCTGTTCTGACTAGTTGGTCACATGATACTCTTCGCTTTTTCTGAGGAGAAATGGCATAATTCATTTACATCTGAAAATATTTAAAAAGTTCCGGAACTTTTTGAACGTGGTAATACATTTTGCCTCGCTTTTTCTGTTCTTTCAGGCGTGGTTAACAGTATCCTCTCATGGAAGCTTTTCATTCCACTCAGCCGTCTGACATTTTGTGCTTACTTGCTTCATCCAATTATAGAAATTGTGTATTTTTCTACGGTACGAAGGTTAATTGAGTTTTCTCACACAATATTGGTTAGTATGGCTTTCTTTATTATTGTTATTCTATTAGTTTCACTACACTGGATAGAATTTTGGGTGTTCTTACCATAAAATCGTTATGATTGACACTTTAAAAGGAACGTTTATTAAAATTTTACCTATAAACTCTAAAATAAATTATTTTCTAAAGAAATTCGGTTGGTAAGTAGAATCCTTTTACCATCATATTCTTACAATTATATTATAATGATTTAGAAATGAATTCTTGAAATAATACGAAGAACGTAAACGTATCATAAATTCTTAGTTGGTCTGCAAATGACCTTTTAATGCCCAAAGTTTATGTGATTTCTCTTTCTTTCAGAGTTTGTTGTTAGAAAGTTTATGTCACGTTTCAGTTAATCATCTAAAAACAGCTTCTTAAAATCGGCTCAATGCTTATTATTTCGGTTTGAAAAAACAAATTTGCCTACAAGTGTACATTAGGGTGGATCGAAAATTCAAAGTGTGGATAAAATAATCGGCACGGGTGCAAAAGTTGTCTTTTAAGTGTACTAGCATATATGCAAAATTTTTTCAACTTTGTTTAATATCTTCCGGTGCCCCAAGACGCTTAAATATTTGTAAAAAAAACGTTTTTTTATGCAAATTTCGAATTAAAAATTAAAAATGTGTTAAAGAAGCGGTTTTACAGGGAGAAACGTAGAGGAAAGGACGAAGGAACGATAAAAAATATTAACAAAAATTGGAAAATTAACGTACTGAAAAAATATCGTGTTCGATATCACATTTTGTAAGTGTACAAATTTCGATACACGTAAATTCCAAAAAGACATGAAAATTCCACTTGCTGAGAGATTGTTTATAAAAGATCGAATATTAGAAAGGAAAATGGTTATTGGAGAAGTGGAAGTAATTGCTACTAAAAAAAGAGAAATGGAAAAAGAAAACAGATGGGAGACAAAAGAATAAAACGTAAAATGGTTAAAACTGATGCTGATGCTGCTCATGCTCAATCAATGGAGCTACTTTAACTCAACACTATGTCTTCGTTCATGTATACAGATACGGATGTAATTACCTTGGAATATCAATCATAAAATCGTTTAGATTTCCCTACCTTAGCAATGGATGTGATCGATACGGAAATTCAGATAAAACAGCTACTTCATTTGCCAGTGCTGTTCTACAAGACATTGGAATTGTACACGAAGGAGAGGCTTCGCATGTAGTAGATCGCAATAAAATTCGTAGACAGCGTAAAAAGCTTTAAAATGCAGTTGCAAAGTCTACTAAGTTAACAGTGTTTCGGTCTCTTTTAACCGGATTATATTTCGTTGGGAGAAAAGACAACACAAAAGTGCTAATTAAGAAGGACACAAAGTATTACCCAAAGACCACGAAGAAGGAGCATTATACTCTTGTACACGAATCTACATTTGTATATCGGACATGTTACTGCTACAACAGGAAGATCTAAAGCCATAAAAGAAGCAATACTCAATTTTTTGGAACACATAATATGCAATTAAATGGGCTAACAGTAATTGGATGCGATGGAACAAATGTTAATACTGGGCACAAGTGAGGTATTATTCGCTTGATGGAACTGGCCTCAATAGACCATTACAATGGTGAAATTGTTTGCTTCAAACAAATGAGTTACCTCTCCGTCATCTACTAAATTCTTTGGATGGTGCAACAACTGGTCCTAAAGAATTTTGTCGACCACTTGGTAAAGCAATCAAAACCTTCGAAGCTACCTGTAGCTCCTTTTTCTTCAATAAGTGTGGAGAATATGCCACATAATATATATAGAATGGTTCTCAGCAATGATCAGCAATATCTATATCATATTTGCCTATCAATATCACGCGGTGAATGTTATTCTGACCTGGCATTAAGAAAGCCTGGTCCAGTTGTTCACTCAAGGTGGCTAAAAATTGCAGGTAGAATTTTAAGGTTATATGCGGTCACAGAAAAACCATCTCACAATCTTATTATTCTTGCAACATATATTATGAAGGTATATGCAACCGGTATGGTTCCATGTCAAGACAAAGCCTTCCATAACAGAAGGAGCGCTGCATATTTGGAGACTTATTTCATTTTTTAGATATTTAGAACCCAATTTAAGAAATATAGTACACACTTTTATTCAACGAAATAGCTACTTTTGTCATCCAGACAATTTGCTATTGTCAATTCTCACAGATAACAGAGAGAATATAAGGTCTTTAGCACTACGAAAACTAATTTCTGCTAGAAATGAAAACAGAGGATCATCAGAATAAGAATTTTTCAAGTACCAAAAATAGACTTTAAAGCAAAGGATTTTTTTGAACTTATTAACTGGCAACGAGTTGGACATTTGAACCACCTCTTTTGATGAATGTACCATTTAAAGAAATAGAGGACATGGTAAAAGTTAGACGGAGGAATGGTCAAAATATCCATGCTATACCCAAGCTGTAGAAAAATGTTTTCGCATAGTGTCTGAAGCGTCCGAAAGTGTATATGGAGAAGAGAAGAGACACGGCTTCATATTGAATAGGATACAATCAAGAAGTCTTATCACGCATTATAATACCAAAAAGGATTACATCCTTTAGAAATATGTAAATCTTCAAACTAATAGAATTAAAAAAATCTATGATTCAGTTAACTTTTTATAAGTTTTGTGATTTATTGCTCTGACTATTAAATTTATACTTCATGTATTATTATAAAATTATAATTATTTATAAGTTTATACTTTAATACTTGAATAATCTGCCAATTTTTCAAATATTTTTCATTAATTCACAATTTTTATTAGATATTTGTAAAAATGTCAATTTTTAACTTTTGGGGGGCTTTCGGGCCACCAGAAGATATGAATGAACTTTAATAATAATGAAAAAACGTTAACTAATATACCCAAAACAAAACTTTCTTACCCGGTGTTAAAGGAAATTTTGAAAATATTTTTTTATAAATTTCCCCCTAAAAATGTCATTTTTAACTTTTTTTGGGGCACTGGAAGATATGAATGGATTTCAATAAAAAAGTATATGTAAACTAATATACCTAAGACACAACTTTCCCGCCCCATGCCAAAAAGAATTTAAAAAAAAAATTCCCTATACTTTTCGATCCACCCTAGTGTACATACAAGCTGTAAGTTATCTATTCAAAATAAGCATTAATTAATGAGCAAGGAGCATTAATTAATTTGAGTGATCACTTAAGCAAAAGATTGTTCTTGCTTGACGCTTGTTAGCGTGTTGGTTGAATTCCAATTTAAGTTGGTTTGAAAAGTATTTTATTTCTCTATTCCTAAAATCTTTTACTCTTCTTTTCGAAAAGTATTTTATTATTCTCCCTTTTTCTGTTTCAAAAATTCATATAAACTATTTTTTCTATGTGTCTTTATGATGCATAAAGTAGACTCTCTCTAATCCGACACTCCCACTAGTCCGACGCACCTGTTGGAACGTGTTACTTGGTGAAGAGTAATTCTTTCCATAATAAAGCTTGAAACCTTCCCCCTGTCAGTACATGATTTTTCTATTGACCCTCTATAATCCGGACACTCTCTATAATCCGACAGATCCCCGCTCCCATATGTGTCGGATTAGAGAGAGTCCACTGTATTAATTTTAAGTATTGATTTTGTTAGTGTTGCTTCTATAGAACTGTATTTCTGTTTATACCTATTTATTTTCCTCTGATGTGTCCTTGTGCTGTCTTCGACTGTGTTACTTCGCTTCGTTATATACTGTTTGGCTTGTATTATTTTCGTTCTGTCTGTGTGTTGTTTGTTTTACATTCTTTGTGTTTTGTTTTTTATTTTTTGTGTTTTTTTTTTATTTTTTTTTATTTTTTGTGTTTTGTTTTTTATTTTTTGTGTTTTGTTTTTAATTTTTGTGTTCTGTTTTTATTTTTTGTGTTTTTTTTTATTTTGATAGTATTTTTTTGTGTTTTGTGTTTTATTTTTTTTATTTTGTTAGTATTTTTTATGTTTTGTTTTGTGTCTTGTATTGTATTGTCCATCGTTTTCTAACATATTATTGTCTCTGTGGATGCTATGCTAATAATTACTGTAATTGCGCGACTTTGCTCTTAAGTTGCACCTTTATATATATTTAATTTTCCTTATGTAAATATAGTGATGTTGCTTGAATACGGTACCGCAGCCCTAATTCATGCTCATGTTTCCCTTTCCCGGGAGGGGTCATCAGAAGACATTACAACCATTGGTCGACACCCCTAGGTAACGGAATGGGATTAATTAATGAGTAATAATTTAATGAAGAGGAACTGAATTTCAAGCATATATTGATACATTTTAATAAAATGGTTTATCCGAATTAATTTTTTATCGGAAGAACAAGTATGAATGAGATCTGAAAGTCTTTGTCATTATACCTTTGTATTTAATTTTATTTTCCACACCATTGCCATCGCATTTATAATGCAATAGTTATTTTCATTTTAATAAATACTACCACATTTCTAATTAAAGTTTTATAAAATGTTTTTATTTCCATCAAAAGATCAAAGTTTGCAATATTTCAGTTATATATTTTTCTGATGCTTAACATAAATATAAAAAAGATGAAGAAAGCATAAAAATCTATGTAAATATAACTAAAAAATTTGAAACAAGAATGCGCAATGATATGAATTTTGTTTGAATTTCTTAGATTGAGTTTCTTAATCTCGAGAACCTTACTTTTGCTGTGAAAGAAGGAATGTGAAATACGAAAACTACATGACCTTGAATTATAACGTGCAATAAAGAATGAGGTTCAATGCACGCATGCGTGATTAAACTACATTCAACGACAACCCCTTCAAAATTTACTTACTGTAAGAACCGACAGTTTTTGTTCATGTCATTTTACTAAATGGAAGACCGTTAATTTTATAGCTATGGTAAAAAGAGCGCAAATTAAAATTTGGATACGAATTTGGCGTTTACGCTAAACTTCAAAGGAAAAATAATTATTTCCTAGATGATCAACCAAACACAAAAGGAAACTTCAAAAGAAGCTGTTTGCGTTCTTTCCTCTTCAATGTGATTTCCGTTAAGCCTTTTTTATGCATATAAAGAATTTTTCCTGCGTTGAACTTTGGATGGAATAAAGACATTTTCAAATTCTGAATACTTTAAGAACTGGAAAACTGTAATTCACTTATACAACTGTGAGAGGTAAATCGGGTTCCACATATATTGGGATCAATTAATTTATAACAGGAATTTGTTAATTTATAAAGTTCGGTGAGGAAATACAACTGCATAAATAACTGCTGCTTTTTTATATTTTCTCTTTTTAAGCACAATTTCCTGACTGACTTATAAGTCATGTTCTAGTTCATACTTTCCCAAACTTTTTTCACACAATTCCCTTCCTCTTGATAAGTCTTTTTATTTTTGAGTACCCCTTACTGTCATGTTCTGTCTTTTTAATAGTATTCTTTTCAGATCCAAAACAAATGAAAACACTATTAGACAGTCAAACAAATAAAGAATTAAACACTGTACAGCTCCGCAGCAAAAAGATTTATTATGCATTTATAGTACTAGCAGTACCATCACGGCGTTGCCCGTGATATCATGAATTTCAACAAAAAATTTAAAAAAAAGCTCACAATCTTCAGCTTCAGGTTTAAGCTTTGAAGCCACATTATGTAAATAGCTTCTTGAGGTCATTTTTTAAAGATATCAGCCTTTATGCTCGACTATCAAAAAGTATAAAAACAAGCAAATTTAAAGCATTATCTGTCGACGCGACGACAGACGGTACGATCGTACTGAAAAATCTGGCTGAAAGCAAAGGGATTATGAGGTCACATGGTTTCGACGAAATGCATGCTGGGAATACAACACCGCGACCTTGGTTACGAAGAATCGTGGAACGAATAATGGAGCGAAAATATTTTAACACTTCTGAAAAAAATTAATTAAAATTCAACCATAAAGGATATTTTAACCGTTCTTGTTTTAAAGGAAAGAAAAATGTTCCAGTTATTGCCTAAAAAATGAAAATGATAGCATCATTCGCACGTCGGATGCAAGAAATTAAGAAATTAAAAGTATTAGCAGAAAGTGACTATTATTTAAAAATATCTCAAATTCAGTAAATTAAGTTAGAAATTCAAAACAAACTTCATTACAACGAAAATTGCTTGTTCTATCCGATTGGTGCATTGATTGTTTTTCAACGATCACTAGATAAGATACTACAGCCGTAAATGTGCCGAAAATGACCTAAAACAACACAAAGCATTAACTAAAAATTCTCTAGATTAAATTTTAAAATTCGGGCTTCGAAATGCATTGAATCACCATTACGAATACCTGTCTGCCAAATTTAAGTGCGATAGATACATCTGGACATCGCGCGCACACGCACACACAAACATTGCTTTTTATAAGTATAGGTGTAAATAACTGATTACTGTGCTAAGATACTGGTATTGTATTAATTAAGAATAGCTTGTTATAAATTAATAAGCTATGCTTTCATTACTTGTAGATAGTTCTTTATGTGTTTCAACTTGTCAAGGTTTTTTAATCTATTTTAAAGCATTATATGTCATTTTTTTCTAGATCATACATTATCTTGGATTCCTCATACTCTCCTACGCTGCAGCATTTGTCACATCAATGCTGTTTGAATCTCCAGTCATAAGATTAGAAAGATTAATAAGAAATAAATTTTCATCTTGAAGCACTGGATAGTCCACAAGCATTGTATTTTAATAACATTTCATATTTGCATTAAATTCGAAGTAATCAATTTGTATTGTAAATTTTTGTTGTTCATAAATATTTTTGGTTCATACGGCTCAATTCGTTTGAAAAACTTAGTTAGTTGCTTACTTCCCATTAGTGTTCATAAATAATGATATTTATGGTGCATTCAGCACGTGAAATTTATTGAAACTTGAACAATTGATAAAAATTTTGGAATTAAGTTACGTAAAATATTAATATGAATTTTTGAAAATTATCGTGATAATTGATCAATCTATCCGCAAGTTACATTTTTCTGATGATAAAACATATGTACAAGGGGTAGCTTCAAGGATTTTAGATAACTCAATTTTGAAGTCAATGCATCAATAAAAGCACCCTTTTTGATTAAGAATATTTTTATGAAATAATTAAGCACTAGAAGACTAATAAATCTTCAATAAATTTTATTATTTTTTTAAATCAGGAACTCGAGAATGAAACTTTTGATATCTATTATCTGTTATGCGGTTATGCAACATGCTATTTTGTGTTCTTAAATGAGCCTTCAGTGTTTTTATACTCTAAGAACAGGAATGGCGCTAGAGTTTTACGACGGGGGGGATCGATTTGTCAGACAGGGGGCAGCACATGCTGTACGGGGGGGGGGCGAGTGTAATGGAATTAGTCTCAAATTTTCGCCAGATTATTATTTATCAACTGCAGTTGAATACCCCGTACAAAAATTTTCCCCGACGGGGGACCTGTCTCCCATGGTCCCCCTCTGGCGCCACCCCTGTCTAAGAAGCATGTTTTCAAATGCGAAAGAATTTTAGCTGCCTAATAATAATTGTGCAAAATTAAAATAAAAACTATAGACGAAGCCGGTCCCTTGTGATAATTACCCCACCACCACCAACATCAATCCTGCAGAGAGTATTCTCCCATTGATTTTCACATATTTTTCCACATGAGGATGTCACTGATATCATATGAACAAAGAATTTAGTAGACCTTGTGCTTAGGTATCATCCTACCAAACATTCAATCAATGTAGGTAAATAAACACGTTAATTTAAGAAAGTGCATAATATTTTTATTCATTGTGAATATCAGCATGCATGTCTGTAAATATGGTCGATTATTTAGCAGTTTAGTTCTACGATCCGGAAAATCGAGTATTAGGTATTTAAGTAAAGAACTTCTTTCCTCATACGGATTTGGTCCATAAAATTCTGTAATTTTGGGGTAATGGCTCTATGTCAAATTTTATCCAACTAGCTAGTTGCGATTTTAAATAATAGCATTGTTATACACGGGCAGATAGACAAAAACAAAGACACAATTCCATGTCGTTGTTTTTTCGGACCCAGAGAAATCTAACCGTTCCGATTCGTTAAAATTTAGCTCAAAATTTTCTAGAAATTTACGCCACCACCAGAAAAGGCATGTCGCAAAAGGAGTAGGAAATAACCTGCGACGCTCAGCATCGCCGACGATCGTATGACTGCACATTCATGATTTATAATTTGCTCCAGCTTCACGAGCGTCGTGAAATTTTGCCGTTGATCCACATTTTTCAAGTTCCCCCCACTGGGAGAAATCGCATGGATTGATATGCAAGAATACTGTGACCAGCTCATTCCCTTGCATGTGACGTGTGAGTAGCTTGCTAGTGCAGTAACCGTCTTGTCCAATTGGGTAATTGAGGTGTAGCCCAGGGGCGCCTTGATCTAAGGGCCCATAAAAATTTACTATACTGATTTTATTTAATTTTGACCTAAAATATTTAGCTAATTATAATTTTAAATAAGTTTAAACTATGATTAGAGCCTGTGCTTAGACATCTATCGACTTTCTAATATTGTATAAAGTTGCATATCTTATACTACAAATTAAAATATTTTTGTATCAATCAAAACCTGTTAAATAAAGCACAACATGTTTATATATGTTTTATTATATTAATTTAAATAATAAAGGAATTATTGAATTTTTGTATTTAATAAATATA
Organism: Araneus ventricosus; assembly: GCA_013235015.1. Lineage (NCBI taxonomy): Eukaryota > Metazoa > Arthropoda > Arachnida > Araneae > Araneidae > Araneus > Araneus ventricosus. Next base: position 49,279 of record BGPR01009573.1, read on the forward strand.
TACAGAAGAGTGAAAAATAATTTATATATAATGTAAATATATATTAAATTTAATCATATGTAGGATCATGAATGACGGAAGCTGGTTTGCAATCTTTATTTAGCCCTAATTTTCAAAATTGTTAAGCGTTATTCAGAGAACAGGCTAAATGTTTCCTCAATTATTTTATTACATAGATATTTACGTTAGACCATAGACGCTTAAATTCCTAGTTACGGTCCATCAGAAGATGGAGCGTCAAATTACTCTAGCCCAGGGGGCTCAAATTTCTAAGGACGGCCCTGTCAATAAAGCGTTATCTTCCAGAAAAGAAAAATCCGGGCTGTTCAGATCAAAGTGTCACAAATTTACGCAGCGCCACCTATTGGTAACGTTGTTAACAGAAGGAAGAGTATTTACAAAAATTCCTGACGTCGCCTATTAATCTCCTGTACGAATAATTTAAATAAACGTCATAGTTTGCTTACTATTCCATTTGAAAAACATCAATTCTTTCCTTGATTCACCATGCAAAGATAAAATTCTGCTTAACTGAATGACTACCATTATCTTGTTGACAAAATTCTGATCATTCCTGTTTCCTCTTCAAATTCATCTAAACAGAAAACTACATTATTATCTTTCACCATTAATAATTTTGGTTTTAATGCATTTTATTTACTTGATTTCGTTTCTTTTTTTTTAACGGGAATTTCGAAATCGATTTACGACTCCCTGATTAGTAAATTTGTACTTTTGAAAACTTGTGTATTTTCGATAAGTATTTTCAGAACTTAATTGACAATTAATCGTTTATTTAAGAGTAAATTTCATTCTGTACTTAGGGGCACCCGTGCTGGTGGTTTTAGTGAGAAAAAAATGATATCAAAGATTTCTATAATATTTATAATAATGAATTATAAAATTAAAGACAAAAAGAGAAAATAATTTATGAAAGAAAATATATACTTTAGCGGCACTAATAAAAGTGATTTTATATATAAAAACTGTTTTATTAATGCTTTAGATGTTGAAATAAAAATAATATTGTCATATCAAGTTCAATGTTAAATAGGCAAATACTTCTACATCTATATTCAAAAAATGGAAATATTTAGTAGAAATGTGTTTTGGTATTTTAATCCTGCTGCTCGCTTTGCGATGATGATGATGCAATGACTAATAATTTTAGTTTTTGTAAATAAAAAAAACCTTGATTGTAAAAATGCTTCTACTACTTTTTAATGTTCTCGTCGTTTTCATAGCGCATAGTTGTTAAAATCTGAAAATTACGAGTTTTTGAAAGCATTATGAATGGAGTTCGTTTGACTAGAATCGTTGAGAGTAAGATAACATACCATGAAAACGGAACCATTAAATGGCACACCATCTGAAATAAAAATAAACCTTACACATTCATCATTTAAATGTAATTCAAGGAACTTTCATGCCAGTTCGGAAGAAAATCGAACAAACGTCGTCGCGTACTGCGCAAGGGAAACAAATCTTACAGACAGACAGACATATTGAACAGTCAGTTTGAAATAGAACCTCGCTCTCTCGGTCAGATAGAGTTCTGTGAATATTAGACCGTAATAAGTTTTCGCTCCGCCTGGTTACTGCACGAGTTCAAGTGAACGCGTGGCTTAGTAAGGCAAATAAGGTTAGCAAAACCCCTACTTCACTGAAGATCTCGCCATTTATGTCAGCCATTTGCACGTTGGAATCATGAGTGGTAACCAACGTCTTCATGTCTGGTGTTCGTCCTCGTCAACATCCATGAGTTCAAATTCGAGTCCTCTCCAAAAAACCATGTTTGCATCAGAACGGGGCGTTACTAAAAGTAAAACCTAAACTCACGGAGTTCCCATTAATTCTAATCTGTAAATGAAAAATGCTAATTTTGTTGGTTACCAAAAAAGTTATCCTGAATTTAATTTGATCTTTAGCAAGAAAACTTTCAACAATTAATTGATCTTAATAATCCAACCTATGAGTTATAAATGAACATCTCGCGCAAAGAGAGTTTGTGACTGAACAGGAATTTTTGTCTGGTATACATTGTTTCAATTTAATACCTAGCAGCGTACGGTTCACAACGTAGAGAATGTTTTAGAAAGTAGATGCATTGAGGTCAGATCTGCTCGGATTTGGCAATGGTGATTTTCATCCTTTTTAACGTCCGGTCCTAGGAAAGTGCAAAATATCAAGGGGAGGCAGAAAAATAAATTTGAAAAAACTAAATTATAGAGATCGAAAATAAGGAAATATAAGGTTCCGTAATACAACGATAAATTGCCACTCTGAACACTTTGGAAGTAAATGCTATAGCACTTCGTTTTCATTGTGATACGTGACAAAATGCTATAGTATTCAATGTTTAAATCTATCCCTATTATTTCTGTTGTTAGCATCCTTTTCAACTGATACAAAGCCTAAAGAGACGAATAAGGTATCAGCTGATAGGACTTTTGCAGTCTTTTGTCATAGCATAATCTAAGTTTACGTTGAATCACATTGTTTGTTTAAAATTTAACTTAAAATAAAAATTAAAACATCAGAAATATTCTGGTGAATCATAAATGTTGTGAAAAATACGATGGTTACAAATCCGCATCATCGAGGCACGTTTTCAAAGGAAGTTTTGCAGTGAATGCTGTAAAAGGTGGTCATAAATTATTGGACCCATTTCAAAAATTAATTTTTAAAAAATAATGATGTTACAACTGCGATGTTACAACTGCGTGATGTTAAATTTGCTACAGAGAGAGATTTCCATACGCAGTGGCTACCAATCAGCAGAAGCCAATGCTCGTTTTCTGGTTTCCTTTTTTAGTTTTTCTTGAATATCTCAAAAACTATTCAGTTTTCGAATTACAATTGATTTTAAAAATTGAATAACGTAATATTCCCTACAAATACATGCTTTTATTTTTCTTCTATCTTTAACAGTTTCGCAGGTAATGGCTCTCAAAAATGGGAGAAGTCCAATAATTTATGATCCCCCAGACCTCTGTACCGGTGCTTTACCAATCTGAAAAAAACAATTAAATGCGCTCTCATTAGAAAAAAACCGTAGTTGTAACATTATTAATTTTTTTATTGATTTTTGAAATGGGTCCAATAATTTATGATCCGTGTATATTTACAGAATTTTGAAAATGAGTATTAATAATAAAATCTACTATTCTCAATGAAAAATTTCGGGTTTGTATTTTCAAAAATCCCCTATTCATCAAGAATGCGCACCTCACAGCTTTTTTTCCATCGACTTTATGAAGCTAACTTATATAAATCGCGTAATTCATGCAGCCTTTTTCAGAGTCACTAAATCTAGCAATGTTTTTGTATCAACTACCGAAGGCCACTGTGGCCTAGTGGTAAGGTGTCGGCCTCGGACCCGAAGGGTTCCAGGTTCGAAACCACATTCCACAGAAGATCCGTCATGTATTGGGCCTGTTGCACGCTAAACGATACGTAGGGGGGCAAATGCCCTCCCGCTGGTGTGGCGCGGAAATTTGGAGAGGGTTGCCAGTCTAGGAGTCACCCTCGTCATCTGACGGCGGTTCAAAATTATGAGGCGCTTCCCAAAGATACCCCTCGTGTTGTTTCAAAAGGGACGTTGATGAAACTAAACATCAAGTACTGGAAAACAGAGAAATTCAAAATGATTGCATTCTGACATCAATATTGCATAGTATAAAGAGCTATTGTCAATGGCGTAGCTGGGGCGGCAAAACCAGACATTTAGGAAAGCAGCTTTATAACTATGAAGAGCAGCGTCACT
>BGPR01009574.1:1615-33045 GCA_013235015.1 Araneus ventricosus
TGAAAAGGTGGATCAATGATCGTAGCTACAAAGTGCATCCATCAAAACTAATGTAAAAATAGATTTTTAAAGCTGTTTTTCATTCAATGCAAAAAAATCGAACCAGCAAAAGTTTATAACTTAAATTCAATCAATGAAAAAAAGAAAAACGTGACTAAGAAAACTAGACATAATGCAGATGAACTGTCTTTTATTACAACAAGAAGGCAATGTTACGATTATCTTTAAGAATTTACTGTTAAATAAATTGTTTGTACTATTAGAAACGAAATTTCTTAGTAATAAAATAACTATCCTTAAAAGATTATCTGTTTTTGCACTTTTTAACCGACATGCAGTAAATAAACGAAGGGCAATTTTTATTTCATTTTTTAAACTGGAGAAATACATGCGGTTTAAAGGGTTGTTGACAACGAACCGATTTCATTTTCATTATAACGAAAGGTATTGTTGTAAATCATATAAATATATTTTTATAAATTTAGGGGGAAATTATACGAATTATATATTATACGGGTATCATTGAAAGGATAATTTTTTGAATTATAAAATGGGATAAATATCCTTTTTAAGCAGTAATATTTTCGAAAGTGGAGAAACGGCAAAGTTTGTTTAATTTTTAATTAATTAAAACTCCGATTCAGATTTAAGAAAATTCGCCCCAAGGTGCATATTCCCACCCTCAAAAGTATGTTTCGCCAAATCTGGTACTATACCTCCATCGATCTGTCCTTTAGAACGCCAAGTGAGGGACATTCTCTTTTATTATTTGTAGAGATTTCATAAACCGCGCATCTGGCATCTGATTTATAACTAAAGTAATGTAAATACATCTGGTAATAGTCAGCTGCATGTAATACTTTCTTTTACTAAATGCGGCATGTATAAAATGAATCTTGTTTGGAAGTAGGGGAAGACAGCCTTTGTAGATAAAATTCCAATGTACAACCATTTAAAAAAATTATCTTGTTTAATTACTCTTAAAAGTTTTTACATGCGGCAACCCGGGTTTTTAAACTTGACGTCTTAATGCAGCGATATAAAAGCCCACCTTAAGAAAGTAAAAATCTTCAATGCACTTTTCGATTTATTATTTTTAATTAATTCAGATATGGTGTCGATTAACCCGTTAACTGGTTTGCCCGCACGCCGTTCAAAGTCATTCACCGACGTTATAACTCATTACAAAAATTACATGGAAACTATAAACATTTCAACTATCCTTTAGGGTAGGGCGTTAAATTAAAATGGCAACGCATTCCCAAAATAGAAGGTGTCATTTAATTAGATAGTTGAGAAAACAAACCAGTTAAGGGGTTAAAACGAAAGGTAGGGTAACTGAGTCTCTACAGCATAGAACAAAAATTAAGGGCTAAAGGGAGGAAAATCATGCTCACGTGATACGCATCAAATTCCCCAGTGCCAAGTTATTTTTAGAATTAATTGCAGATCCTGCAACCTGTATGTCACGATACAGCGTACAAAGAGAAGCTAAGTCGCGTGAATTTATTTTTTAACTATTGTCATTTGCTGTTGAATCTGTAACTTAAAGGAGGATGGCATCTCAAAATAATCTTTGAAAAAGGGAATTGTGATGCAGATTCCGAGTGAGCACTCTCTTATTTTCAAGTCATTGTAAAATAAGATTAGTGGTCCATTTCTACTGCCTGTGGGGTTACCTTCTAGACCTGCTCTATGCATCCTATTTTGGTCGTTAATTGCTTGTCCGGTACCACTCCAGCGTGGGAAGTGCGTTGTTGGAGTTATCTGTGAGCTACTCAATTGCTATCAATGTACTTCACCCCGACCACTTCCGACTGTGGTGAATTGTTATGACACTGTACTGACATTCCCTGTTGAGCAACACGGTCGTTAATAACTTGTCCGATATTGCAATGTATATGTGGACTACTGAAATGCTATCAATGCACTTCGTGCTGAAGAAATGTTGGTTAAGAAGTTAATAACAAAATTGGACTGCGTGCACCGGGGCTTATTGTTTTTCCTCATTAGAAACTAATCTAGTTATACTACATGGGTTGATATAACAAGACGGGGGGGGGGGGAAGCTATATAGAGGATAGAGAAATCCTAATACTTTTGGATCACAACATTTGTTTCAAAGAAAACGATTACTGATGCAGTGTCTATGTCGTTTGAAGGAAAAAGTTAATTATTTATTTTGAAAACTGTACTTTATTAGAGAGTTTCACAAAATAGATAATTTTAAACGAATATGTATTTGAAATGTTTTATAAAAAAATTTTATTTAAAAATTAGTTTATTTCAGAATAAGTTTATGTCTAGAAAATGATAATACTAATTTCAAACAATAATTTTGAAACAATAATTTTATTTAATGTTAGACGCATTTCAATATGTACAAATTCCTTTAGTATTAAATTCAAACCAATTCATTTATTATTTTATAAATAAGAATTCTTTAGTAAGTAAATATAACTAGAAGATATATTTTAAATGAATGTTTCATTATTTGTCTACTTAGAATGCTATATATATCAGCGCCTGCATGTATTAAAAAGAGAAAAACTAATCACATATTCTAGAATTTAAATGAAAATCATTCAAAGTGCAAAATATTGAAAATCTTACATGGATTGGTATTCCAAAAACAAAGGTCAAAGTCTTTTCATTAAATACATTTCAAAAATATCTCAGAATAGTAAATTAATGTAAAAGTTTTAATTTTATTGAGGCTTCTAAAAGTTTTTCACTGTATTCAAATTTTATTTTAAAATAAAGCTGTATTTGTATCTATAAAATAAATGTATAACATCTACTGCTTTCCAATAAACGGATAGAGAAAAGTTTCTATACAAATTTTATAAGAAATTCGAGGAAATATTTTGAAAATATTATTTGTTTCAGGTTTTAAATAATCTACATCATTTATTTCTAATCATTTTTCAAGAATACTTGCGGAATTAACATTTGTTGTTTTATGCGAAGAGTTATTTTAACATAGCTTTGATTTATAAAAAAGCATTTCTTTCGCATTTTTAGCAATACTCGTTAGGTATATAAACTGTAGGATTTTATTTTATAATAAATAACGTCGAATGTAGTATAAGCTTCGCGACGGCTTTTCACATTTTCTAACCGTATTGCTGTGAATCTGTAAAACTGTTTTCGCTGTTCGCAGATGGTATACAATGGGGAAACACCAAATAGTTCGATTCTAGTATGCAGCAAATTGAAGTCCATTAGAAAATCACTATCACATGATAAACGTAACTGTAAATGCGCATCTAATTTCATGTGACGTCACGCCCTTTTACTTCTCGCAAAATCCGCAATGGATTTCAAAATATAATCTGCTTGAGAAGTTATTGTGTATCATCTGTGTATGAATTGGGTACATTAAACAATTAAAATAAAGTATTTTAATTTTTTCTTTCATCCTAAGTTAGAAGGAAGTAAAATAATGATATAAAAAGGTAAAAATGATTTTGTAGTTGAACTATAGATTTGTAATCATTTCATTGAAAAATTTTCCACGCTTTTTGAGGTTTTTTAAAAAAAAAAATAATTTATATCGCTTTCTTTCAGTTTGAAATAGAAAAAAATTCAACAGATATTTATTATCTGCGGCTGTTACTGAATGATTCTATTTCATAAATGAAAATATAAAATAATTTTAAAATCTCCAATACTGTAATCTTGGATTTTAGGGATATGAATTAAAAAACCAATATTTAACAAAATGCATTACTGTGATTTTTTTTAAAATATGAAGCGTTTTTCTATGCAGAATAATCTTAACACTTTCAATATTTCTGTAGAAGCAGAGTAAATACATTTTTAAGCGTGTTTCTTTTCCTTACTTTTGAATATAAAACCTAAAATTACATTTAACCTTCCACTTTTTATTTCTTTCTGTCAAGAAGAAAAGCAGTTTTTCCATACATCCATTGCAAATATTTCATGTTTCAATTTTCCTCATTTTAACCACTTATTTTCCTCCTTATTTGCTGTTAAAGTTCTTAAAGTGGATTTTATTGCCCAGTTATTCAAAACATATGCCTTTATTTTTATATCCTGTATCGATACATATACTGTGATATGCATTTAATGAACGCATGCTGTGGCAATATCATTCATGCAAAATATCATACTGAATTGATGATAAAAGGTTATTATTTCCTATCGTTGAACATTTTTTCCAATAAATAGAATTTCAGCTTAATTTCTTTGCTTCTTATTTATCAGAACTTTGGAGAACTTAAACCAACCATAATTTAATCAGTAATTTATAAATTAGAATTAGAATTTTAGAGGATAGAACAGCAATAACTACCTTTCACGCAATATTTGAAATAATAATATTGTGACAAATTCGCTGCTACATCAACTATCGAGAGAAAATGCATATTCATAATATCGGATATTTATACTCATCTGATACGAAATAGAACCCCGCAATTATTGGAGCAAATCCTTATTGTTTGATAGGGTATGAATTATAATAAGTTGGATTAAATATAGTTTTAATAACTGTAATGATTTTTAAGTAAGGATAGTTTTAAATCAAACGAACATTAGACAGTTGACGTCTTAAAACAAATGAACCTTCACAGAATTAGTGAATTCAACAGCTACAAGACGCCACTACGACTGTTCCTTTTTCATGAATAGTAGAATGCAATTCAGTATCTGTCTACAGGATAGGAAAAATAATAGTGCCTGAATCAAGGGTACCAGCTTTTACCCCACTACCCGGTTTTACCCCACACTCCCCTGCGCCATCACGAAACGTTTACACATATCATGTATGCAATCTATTATAAAATATTTATTCGAAACAGTTACATACACAATAAGGAATAATTTTTCTAATAATAATTCTAAGACGAACTATGAAGAAAAATACAGGGTGTCCCAAAAAAGGTGGAGCAAGAGTTTATTTCCTTAAATATTTATTTTAGACATATACTTCCAATTACAGCGTTTCATCAAATAAGGTAAGAATTTGTGCGAAAATACTTTGATTTCCAAGGGATTGAAAATACAAAGTTACAGAAATTAAATTTTTATACGGCCCCATATAGCAAAAGTGACAATGAGTGAAAGGTTTCTCTTACCCTCTTCTATGTATAAACTACGTTTCACGATCATATCTGCAAAACTTACAGAGATACATTAATTTTTAAATTTCAAGAGGCCGCTCACAAATATATATGGAGATGTTTATTGCAGAAATGCAATTTTATTCAAAGTAGGAAAACAACGAAATGTAAATATTTGTCAAGGAGTACATCATCCAATCATCATGGATTGAAAAAAAAATTGACAATGACGCATGCTGTTACGCAGTTTCATTTGCAGATAATTGCAAATATCGACTCAATAAAAAATGGAAGCACAATTTGAGAAAATGAAAATTTAAGGTTTAGCAGGAAAATAGCATAATATTGAACAAGAATACTGAATTATTTGCTCTTAGTGTTATGCGTATTATTAAGCTTTACCTAAAAGCAATGGCGAATCGTCCTTTAGGTCTGCAGAGTTCCAGAACTCACTAAAATTATTTTAATTTTCATCATTTTCGTTTTTATTCTTATTTGCTTACTTCTTCACTTTGAGGCTTCAATTATCAACGAAAAAAATAAAAACGAGGAAAAAAGACAGAAAATGAATGAAAAAGACAGACGCAGGGTGGGGCTGCACACCAAATAGTTATGGGAAGCACAAAACTTCGCTCATTGCATCGAACTAAGTGACATAATGAACGATGGCGAATAGCTATTATTTCTGTCTTAGAACTTAGCCAGAACTGGATTTTCAGATGCTCCTGTTTTGAGCGAGGCCAACTAATGTATTTTTTTCGTCCTTCAATCTCACCCATGGTTCGCCTTCGCGCTCTTGACTTTTTTCCTTTTTTTGTTGGCTGATTTTAGGTTTCGGATTCTCTTTCATATTGCCTCAACGGGAACTTGGATGATTACTATATATTTGATTTCTTTCGTTAAAAGTCATTCACCGAAAAAAAAGGACTGTAATTTTCTAAAATACAATTCAGATAATTAAAACTACAAGTTTGGACTATTTGAAGGTAAAGCTATTTTTGAAAAATCGCATTTCATTTGTATTCTAGTAATATTTTTATAGCACTGCTTGTTTCTAAGCGGATGAGCCGTCAGTACTAATATATCACCTTGTATATTTTTCGAAGGCTCACAAGATGAACTATTTTTCTAAACACTTCAAATAATGTATTATTTGACTATTCTTGAGATTTAAAAAGGAGTTAACAAATACATTGTTATTTCCTGATTCCGCCCTTAAAATAATTTTTTGAAATATGTATATTATCCCTAAAACGTACACCGAAAGACTGAATCAAACAGCATTGACAGGTATAGAAAAATTTTCTAAGTCAATAACTTTGTCTTTTTATATCTCTGTGAGTTCTGCAGATAAAAGCGTGTATCTTTGTATGTGAATAGATGAATGTTTGTGAAACATTTTACTAATTGATATTTTTGCTCTACGTGGGCCATATAAAATTTAATTTTGGAACTTTTTATTATCAATCCTCTTGGATATCAAAGTACTTTCATACAAATTCTTACCTTACTTGATGAAACTTTGTAATTGGAAGTATATGCCTAGAACCAATAGTTAAGGAAATACACGATTGTTCCACCTTTTTGTCATACCCTGTATCCTCTGGAACCAGATGTTACAAGAGAGAAATTATTCAACGTTGCAATGAAAGACAAGAAAGAAAAGAAGACGATTTTCAGAAAAATTAGGCATATTTAATAATGATAGCTTAAAAGAATTATGATAAAAGAATGTTCTGATTAGATACTTTTTCCTTTATGGATGTAACAAAATATAGGGAAAATGTATATCTGCTTCAAACATTGCAATCAGTTATTTCATCCGTTTCATAAGAACTCGAAGACAAACTATGAAATATAAGAACACTCACGAAACAGATGTTACGAGAGATAAATTATTCTACGCTGCAAAAGAACCAAGAAAATAAAACAGACAATTTTCGGGAAAATCAGACACATCGAATAAGGATGGCTCAAGAGAATGAGGATAGTAATATTTTCTGATTACAGATACTTTTCTCTAGCTAGATATAACAAATATATGATAATATATATATGCTTGGAATGTCGAATTAATTTTATTATGAAAACAATTTATTGTCAGGATAAACATGTGGAGATTATTCCCTTCAGATTCTCTAGGTCTGAAATTAATTTTTTGTTGTATTGTTGGTCATTAATGAAAATTCAAATATATGCATAGTTTTCGTTATTGTATTCAATAACAAAATAATCAAATGATGCAGCCTTAAAGATAACTCTGCACGATGTTCATCATACCTAACTAATAATTTTGGTGAATGGAGACATGCACTGTTAAAATCCTGATTTTGAGATAAACAGATGATCTATTAAATATATTTGACAATGCATTGTTTACAATTATATTTAAATGACTTGTTAGCACCACATTTCATGAAAATGTAAATTGTGTTAGCTGTGATGCGTTGGAATTCAGGGATTATTAGTATTTGATCATATCTTGATTTTGAAACTAACTATTCTATTTAACGTAAATTTGAATAATACAAATAAAGATATCAAAAGGCGCCCTTTATTTAGGGTACTAAAATGTAGAAGATAACTTTCCTTTATTGAAAATCTAGAAGAAGAATTGTAAAAGCATGAAGCACCGTTATAAATAATCAAAGCAAATATAAATTTTTATCAAATTCTTAATACATTTTAAGTTTTAATGAATGTTCAGCAATTTTTTTCTTTGATATTCATTGCGGCATAATTCCCTTATCGTATTGTTTCATCGCCTCACGCTTTCAAGCTTTTTGATTTGACCTCCACATTTTTGAAAACAATATGATTCTCTACATATTAGCATAGTAATAAAAGCGCACTTTTTAAAAGCTTTTAGTATTTTTTCCATTTTTTAGAAACTTTAATATTTTTTATAATTAGTTATTATAATTTTTATGGAATATTGTAAGAAATTTTACTGAAATTCACCAGATGGATCTTTTTCCTGTTGTATCGAAACTAAATAAAGTTAAGCGATTAGTTGATAATTAAGTTCTGAATCTATTGAAATATTGCATGTCATCGGCAATGATAACAATACAGAATTTTGAATCTCTAGAACATCAGGAAGAGGATAATAATCGATTACATCATCCTTGCAAACATGAATTATGTCAAGTTAAATAAAAGTAACATTCGGTAAAGGCAATACGATATTCCATTAAAAGAATTTTGAGAGGGAATGAAATTTTCTTCACTTTCTGATAATGTATGCATTGATTCTAACATTCTCCCGTAATTGTGGCATGCAAGTGTGGAGAGGGTAGTGGAAGCTCATATTTCTTCCTCATCTTCTCACCTTCTTTCAAAATAACGTGAGCTGTCTAAAAAAAAACCTCGTCTTGCTTCAAAACGAGACTTTTATGTGGCTAAACTGAATTAACCTCTCAGTATCCCATATATTAGTTCTGTCTTCAGCATCTTTTTTTCTCAATTAATAGAAAGTCCACAGAGATGAATAAGGTATAAGTGGATAGGAATTTTTACGGACTTCTCCGATAGCATACTCAGCTTACATTAAAACACACAGTGTGATATATAAGTAAAAAGAAAAAAATTAAAACATTATAGACATTGTGACTTCATGGATGTACAACTTCCTGGCTCTTTTTTCTCCTTCTTACTTTACAAATCTAATCTATATAAATCACGTGACTTTACCTCACTTCGACTTCGACAACCGACGTATCTGACTACGTGAGGGAACGTTTACCTCACTTCGACTTCGACAACCGACGTATCTGACTACGTGAGGGAACGAATTTTTGAAAAAGCGCTTTGATGTGCAATTTCAGTTCATTTCCTGACTAAATATGGTTCAAAACAATGATTAATTTCAGTCAGGAAAATTTATGTCACTTGAGATTCAGTAAAATGGGTTAATTTAGGTAAAAAATGGGGAAAATTAGAGCAAAAAGCAAAATACTCTAGCAGAAATTCTAATCCGTATATTCAAATTATTTCTCTACACAGCACATTTACAGCTATGGTGAAGGCAATGAACTAGGATCTAATAAATACGTGCATTTACAGGAAAGTTATGGCAAGTCGAGTATTCTCTTATTCAAAATTTCACAAAATACATAGGTATAATCAACATTAAGCAGCTCTAAATCAAAACCTATTGATCTCAAAACTATATCTCTATTTACTTGCCTTTACTACACTTAAGACAACATTTATACAAAATTTCAAGCAAATATATATATAATATTTTGAGATATCGTGTTTTGCGTAAGTAACTTTTGTCAAAATATATGTTTTCCTCAAAACGCATTTAAAGCTGCAATTTGCTTTTCATTAAAAATATATTTATTTAACTTCTTTTGAAATTTGCCACAATTGAAAGATATACCTTCTTTATTCAGAATATTATCACATTTTTTTCATTCTGAGCGCCCGTAATTTTTTCCTAACGTTTTTTCTTCCTGCCAAAGACTGTCTCTTAGAAGTGACGATTCTTTGGTTATCGAGGTTAAAATATTATTTCAATGTAGATATTGTCCAGGAACTATTCCCAGTTCATGAAATACTCTTTTAAGAATATAAAATAAATCATTAAACAACAATTCAGCTATCGATGTCCCAAACGTAAATTTTCCACAAATGTGCATTTTGGCAAAAATGTCCATAGTAGCTTGTCGAAACTCAAAATCTAATTCAGATTGGCATGGCTTGCAGATAGAGTATATAATTAATTGAAAAGCAAATTAATTTATATTTCAAAGTGCGGTGTATTTGTTATAACGAGGCAAAAAGACAACTTCCGGTTTCGTTTTTAGCTGCCGTGCTTTATAAAAAAAATTCTCTATCTCTATTTATAGTCATCGTAAAAATAAAATAAACCCTGATTCAGAAAGCTAAATAAATGGGCTTTAAAGTAAAACCATAAAAAAAAATTCGACTCCAAACCGTCTTTTAGACGTAGTCAGATACCTTAAGACTTCGGATTGCCGATAATTATCGATTACAATTTTAGTGACAATGGTAACAGATACAAGAAATATTTTAAGTTGTAAATACCTTCATATCAATAAACTGTGTTTGCTATTTCGTATATACTCTTCGCTGAATATTTAATTTCAACAATCCAACAAATGATTAAATACTTATTTATTTTTTTGGTGTGTGTGTGGGGATTTTATGTTCAAAAGTTTCATACCGGTTTACTGGTAAAATATTGCTTTTGGAATACTTTCGCCTCATCACCTTGTATAACGCTAAGTGGAGCTTTAAAAAAATAATTTACGGCACAGGTTATATTTCTTATCTGCGCATTGCCACCGCTACTCAACTTATATGCAACCATAACACATCCTCCAGAAACCCATAAATGCATGCCTAAGTCAACTCAAATCCTCATCCGGAGTGTTGCAAGCAGTAAGAAATCAGCCTCATCTTGAGAGCCGAATAATTGAAGGAGTGCAAAGATTTATTCGGTCCTTTCACGAGGGTGCGACTGGGGAATCCAGTCCTGGATCAGGGGGAATGCTCTGCAGCAAATATTCGGAAGGGAGGGGGATCTACCAGATGCTCTGGGGAAGTATATTCTACCCTTAAATTCCAGTCCATTAGTTGGGGATCTATTTCCATAATACATCCACAAATGTAATCCCTTTTGACTGCAGCTTGTGACGTCTTATGTCTGTCTTGCTGGAAATTGCGCACGGGATACTGTGAGGTGAATGCTGAGTCGTGTCTGACAGTCATGTTTGGTCACAAAAAGGGAGCAATCCTTATACCGCATTTCTTTTATCGTAGGGATGCATTACATAGATAAGTAGTATTCGTTTAAAATATGAAGATGTAGTAGGATTTGTTAAATGTGTTTCCGATAGAGAAGGGTGGAATTTTTTATTCTGAATAAAAAAGGTGCATTTTCTATATTCATTTGGTTATAAAATTTCATGGTGTAAAAAATAGGGGTATGTAAAAGTATAGCAAGGTTTGCTGAATTTGTTTTCGATAGAACAGAGTGCTAAATTTTAAATACTCCCTCTGTTCGAAAATATGGGTTTTTATGTATAAAATGAATGCATAAAACAAATAATTTATTTATCAAGTAGTCTTGTTTGTCTGTAACCTTGGAAATAACACGCGATAGTAAGGAAATATTTGCATAATCCAAAATTATGAATACAAAAATTATCCTTAAAAACACCGCTAAATGTTTACGAAATAGGCGATTTTGATGAAAGAAATGTTGGATTACAAAGAAAGAATAGCAAAACAAGATTCATCTTACCAATGCTTCGTTGCGAGAGAGACGTTTACCAGCGAATTAAGCATGTTCGCTAGAAGCCTCAAATCCCATTTCCAAAGAAATTATTTCGTATTTTAAATTATATTTATGCACTCCGTCAGTAAACTTACTCTACTTAGTTAATATAGAAATTACGCGTAAATGTATATAATAATTTTGGCCAGAATTTTTTTAAAAATGTGTACAACATTTTCGGTCTGAGGAAGTGACGTTTTCGAATACACAGAAACAGTTTAGTAGCCTGTTTTGGCTAAAACAGACTATCCTAATGTCTTTCAGAGTATTTAACAATATTGAACAACTTTTTTTTCAGTATATAAATCAAAAACCAGTCTATGTGCATTTACCTGCAATAATGGGAAGCCCTCATTGCTCTGATCCGTCATTAATAACGAAAATTTCGATAAAATGAATGAGAATCACTATTTCTTCCATCAATTTTATTTTTGCACATCACATTCTCTTCAATAATCAGTGATATTGTACAGCTTTGTTTGTTTAAGTTCGTTTATAGAAATTTTATTGAAAATAAAAATTACTAGTATTGTCAAATTACATATGTATAAAAGACCCAATGGGAGTATTCTTTTCTCGACTTTCTCGAATACGCCGCATGTTCTATTATGTTTCCTAATATAGTGAAGAAAATCGAGTATGCGTATTGCTACAAAATTCGTCCTGTGTGTGTACGGTGAAACAGTCCAGCAAGCAGGATAACGGAGAATGACACTTTACTCTCGAATATTTCGGAAAACAGCACTTGCACAAATTAGCAGTACAGGCAGACAGCAAATCACTAACAATAGCGCTCAGTGTCTAACAGCTGACCAACTCGCAAATCGAATAGGTTTCCAAAGAGATTCTCCGATCTCCGCAGACGTCCAAAGACGATTGTCTCATCTCAGCAACTTCCGGGTTTTAATACCTTTCCTGGCATGATGTGACGTCACATAGAATAATCTAGTAAATTCTGTATATCTCCACCCCTAATAGATAAAACGAGCAATTTCTAGCACTTGTCCTTGAAGTCCTTCATTTTGTCGCCAAAACGGTCGCCAAGGTCAGGGTCTTTGATCTCTATTCTCCGATGGGCAGTAAGAACCTCTGTAAATGTCTCTTTCCAACCATAAGACTGACATTGTTGGAAAGCGACATTACATGTTCATAACAGTATTATATATCTTCCTTTGTACACATTGCGTCCATACAGATCCATACAGTTTGCCTGTCAAGTACGCATATCAAATATCATTTATGCAGCTTGTTGCGTATTTGAGTTCAAAGTGTTTTCAGAAATTTTGAAAAATAAAGGTAGCCAAATACACATTATAAAAGGATGGACTCGTCTCCGGGACCAGGGGCGAGGTGTTCCGTAATCAAGAAGAAGAAGACATTATAAAAGGTGGCACATAAAAGGTGGATCTAGCACCATCCTGTATTAATACACTGGCATACAAAAGTTAAGGAACATTTCGAAAAATACGAGAAATTTGCAATTAATATGAAAACTATGTTCCGAAATCAGTTCTGGAGAATCGTGTGACATTCAATAGAGTATCATATACATATTACAGTGTAGATTCGGTCACGAGGGCAATTAGGGGGACCACCAGAAAATGATGAAGGCGGAAATGGAGTTTCACGCATCCTGTTTCACAGAAAGCTGATAACGACATGCAACTTTTATCAATGGTTATGGTTTATGCGTAATATTATATATTAATACATTTATACATAATATTTACACGCATTTTCGTAAGCATAGCACAAATATTCGAGAAAGATATAAATGTTTCTTTAAAAAAATCCCAACTTTTTCCGCATATGTTTTGCTAATAACAAGCAGAGTTTTCATTCAAATTATTCGACATTTGCAGAACACTTGACAATATGTTACAGAAGTATTGTATTAAACTTTGAAGTAAATACGTTGAATATTACAAGAAATATGAGTGTTTGTACTAAATAATTTTTTACTGCGCATGTGCGAGATGCAGCGGAATCTTTCTTTCATAATAACGACTGAAAAAAAATTTATCTTAAAGAGAAATTGAAATTCACCTCACTGAAATGCCGACAGCTTTCTGAATTTTAATGGGATTCAACTGGAATTTTTAAAAAGTTTTTCTATATATCTGGCTTTGAAATTATGAAAGAAAAATTCTGCTGCATCTCGCACATGCGTAGTAAAAATTATTTAGTACAAACACTCATATTTCTTGTAATATTCAACGTATTTACTTCAAAGTTTAATACAATACTTCTGTAACATATTGTCAAGTGTTCTGCAAATGTCGAATAATTTGAATGAAAACTCTGCTTGTTATAAGCAAAACATATGCGGAAAAATTTGGGATTTTTTAAAGAAACATTTATATCTTCCCGAATATTTGTGCTATGCTTACGAAGATGCGTGTAAATATTATGCACATTAAACCGTAACCATTGATAAAAGTTGCATGTCGTTATCAGTTTTCTGTGAAACAGGATGGATGAAACTCCATTTTCGCCTTCATCCCTTTCTGGTGGACCCCTTAATTGCCCTCGTGACCGAATCTTCACTGTAATATGTATATGATACTCTATTGAATGGCACACGATTCTCCAGAACTGATTTTGAAACATAGTTTTCGTATTAATTGCAAATTTCTCGCATTTTACGAAATGTTCCTTAACTTTTGTATGCTAGTGTAGTTATATGAATGTATGTAAATAGTTTCATTTAGAAAAGTTATTTGTGTGATTTTTATTAATGTTGTAAAATTTTTATAGCTAACTTACGAATGATAAACAAATAATTATTATTTTTTATTTCAAATAGTTAGTTTCTCTTCATTTAAATTATTATTCTTGGTCAATGAAAAGAACATTTTAAATGATTTTTGCTTCTATTCGTTCTTATTACATTGTATATAAATAATGTATATTTATTCAAATGTACCATTTCAGAGAATATGTAAATAATATAAACTTACTCACAAATGTGGCATTTTGAATTAAATATAAAGTTCAGTATCGAACTTCTTGTGAAATTCATTCTTACCTACTCAATAAAATTTATATATTAACATACGAAACAAATTATAATAATTAGGAAAGTGTAACATGCTTTATGAATGATTTAATATTTCATTCAATATTTAAATCATAGATTTAATATTTCATGCTGTTAATAAAAATAATATCTTTATGCTGCCCGTCGAATTTAATTCTGCTTGATTTATTATGAACCCCTCGTGCTTAAAATAAAGAGAGAACACTGTTTCATTTTTGATGATGTTTTATTAAGATAACAATTATTTCTTAATCTTAACTCAGTTAAGAAATTAATATTAGTAAATTTTAAATAAGTTACAAAGAAGGGAATTTTAATGTGTAAGTTTTTTTTGTCAAGCAGATTTGACAAAGGATTGTGTATCTTTCACTTAAACTAATAAGTTATACTATTAATTTGGCTTTGTGATCACATAGATGATACATTATTTTAAATGTCAATTTAACTGTAGCTCTAGAAGAAATTCAAGGAATCAGATTAATTTTAACAACCCTATCATGTTTTGAATGAAATTAGCTTATTTGAATATCAGTTTGTTTATAAAAGCAAATAATATCCTATGTTAACATTATTTTCTGCGTTATGTTTATACCCTGCTTTTCATTTCCTTCTTTATCTTTAAATGCATTTATTCACGAAACTAATTCCTTTATCTAAATTTACTTCATGCAAATAATTACTAAATTTTATTAAATTTCTAAATAACATGCGAGATTTTTTAAAAAATATTACTATTGTTATTTGTTTAAAAACGGTTTCAAAGAATCTGTTAAGGTATGAATCTACCTGCTCTTGTTTTGAAACAAATGAACATATTTTCTTTTAATATTTATATAACCCTCTAAACTTGAGATTTTTTTTGTATGTAATATCTTGGGGCATCTTTAATCACTTTTTATAAGAAACATTTGGATTAAGACCAATATTTTGCAGCGAAGCGCATTATCTATATGTATAAAAGAGAAAGGGATTCACTTATTCGAATGTCTCAAACCACTGGTACTAGAAACTTGAAATTTGGCAGGTGGTTGCTTCTTGGGTAGTAGGAGCTCACTAAGAAGGGATTTTCCAAATTTTTAATTCGAATTTCACTTAATTAAAAATAACAATAAATTTTAACGTTTCTCCGCAATAACTTCGGAGCATATTATCGCACAAAAACCACTTTAGCATCAAATTAAAGTTTAATAAATTAGAGTTTCAATGTTATCACTTTCATTTCTATACAGCATTCTGTTTAATTTTTTTATTAATATTTCAGTACGTTTCCATACACAATTTCTAACAATGCATTTATGGTTCTCCCATGTGCTCGAATTTCTTATTGTTTTCTCTTCTCCTTTTACGAATACTTTCTCCTTCTTTTGTATTTAATTTATTCATTATTCTCATTCTTTTGTATTTAATTTATTCATTAATCTCATTCTTTTGTATTTAATTATCTCATTCTTTTGTATTTTTGTATTTACCTGTGTTCTACACATATATTAATTGGAATAATTTCATTATTGCTTTTTAAAAAAAATTCTGGTTCTGAAAATCCTCCCAGGTCATATATTCTTACATCATATATATAACTTAATCTACTAACTAAGCTAACTAAATCTACAATTATGGATGCAGAAATTGTTTTCATTAACGGATTACAGATCCCTTGCAGATTAGCAACAAGGTACCAAGGATGTGTTACTACGCTGACGAAGTCGTGGTTATCAGTTAGTCATTTATATGCAATGCTTGTAATAGCGCCTCCCACGATAGACGTGATTTCTACATTACCAGAAGCAAGAAAAGTAAGGAAGCAACCATAAATTACTCTCACGATGAATCATTTGAACGAAATATTTCTCGTTTGCAATTTTTTTTCAAATATTTGACAGTCGTTTCTAATATAGGGGAGACCAAGGCAAATTTTCGATGTTAACAGTTAACCATTTTTAATAAATTCAATTTTTGATGTAAATATTTTTCTTTTCATGTATTATTAGGCTGACCTTTTATTGTGCTGTACCTAAATGTGTTAATTTTTATATAATCATAGCAATTTTACCATTTAAAAAAATAAAGCAAAAGAGTCATCTTGCCCCGCACTTATTAATTGAACAATATTTTGTTTTTGATTATTAAGTAATGAAAGGGATATTTTGCATAAAATTTTAGCTCATAGTAAATTATTGTAACTCAAAACCAGTGTTTTTTATTTACAAAAATCAGATAAACATGTTCTTCCTTCAAAGTTTGAGCAGCCCTCGCGCCATCATGTGTGGCATTTGTCGTGTTAAGAAAAACTCTCTCCTTCTCTTCGCCATTTTGGACTTTTGCCTTCTTCCGAATGCTTGGTCTCCCCTCTGATATTCTAGGAATTTCGCGGGGGTGTTTGACCCCTTTTGCATCGTCCGTGGAAAAACTTCGAGAACTTTCTCTGACGAAAGTTGTTCGTTGACCAACGACATGAGCTGGAGATTTTTGTGAAGGGGTGCTTGGCGGTGCAAGGGAGGGGAGAGCGGATTTGGCTGAGAAGAGAGAAGGACGTGTGGAGTTAACGAGGAAAAATGTGTTGTTGTTACTAATCCCTCTCTGTCTAGCGGCAGCTAGACACCATCCATGAGCCCACTCACCCTCAAGAAATCGAGAGCAAGCAAAGGATCCGTCTCAAAAGTCTCCCTAGATAGGCGAAGACAAGAGAGGATTGAAGGTGGTTGAAGCTTCTTTTTAAGGAGCACCCAAAGGGTAGAA
This sequence comes from Araneus ventricosus, assembly GCA_013235015.1. Lineage (NCBI taxonomy): Eukaryota > Metazoa > Arthropoda > Arachnida > Araneae > Araneidae > Araneus > Araneus ventricosus. The sequence continues at coordinate 18,789 of BGPR01009574.1, forward strand.
ATCTGACTTGGCTCATATGCCTACTGACTTTAGCTGGGCATATTGGTCTGGCCTTCACACCTAGGGTGGCCCTGCCAGGAGAAAATCTCCCGATGTACTTCACCCAGACCGCCCAGTGTCACCCCCCGCCACGTTGAGGCAGCCAGTAGGACTTGGGGGGGGGAAATGTGTAAATATAGGAAGCGAAAATAACAAAAACAAAAAAGGAGTTTTCGGGGAGAGTTTTGACCCTGGCTGGTGGGACCCTTGGCCCTGGCCGGCGTGGAGAGGCAACGCCATGGCAGGTATCTGTATCTGTGTCGACGAGAAATTATTTTGTTTATGAAGGAAATTTTTACTGATATTCCCGACCTGGATTAAAAAATCTGTGGCCCAAAATTAAGATTATGACAAGGTGTTCAAGAGTCAAATAGGGCGAGCATGACATATTGCAATGCCAATAATATTTTTGTACAGCAGTCAATTTAATAAATATTAGTGCCACCGATCTGGATCACTCAGGGTGATTTCCCTGAAATTAATTAAAATTTCCCGATTATGATTTGAGGGAATGCAGTGATGACGTAAAAGCGGCGCGTTACTTAATTGTGATACCAGTTAATCAGTTAATAAAATGGGATGCACATGCGAGGTAATCTTTTGCGTGAAGTGAATATTTGTTGGAGGTGGAAGATATTCATGTCAATGACCAAGAGTCATAGGTGTTTTGTTGTACGTGTAAAAGTAATTGGTTTATCTTTTTATTATTGATGAATTATTTTTGATGTGATGAATTATTTTCTGTGTTGCATGGTATGTAGTAATAAGGGGATTTTTATGTATGTGTGACTGTGCAATGATCATAATTGGTACAACATTTCCCTACATTAGTGAATCTTATTAATTGTTTTATTTTTAGTCAAGATGTTGCGATATTTCGTTTCTTCCAGCAAATGGTTGAAATTATGTTTTTTAAATTATTTTACATCAATTTCTTTTATAATTCTCTCTATACCATATAATAAAGGTAGCTATCTAAAAAAATGCCTGATTGATATGTCACTTAAAAATGTCTGATTGATGAATATCTTAAAAATGTCTGATTGTTGTTTCTCATGCTGGCTGAGCAACCTTAAGGCATGGCCTGGATGCAGCTATGGGTTATTGCAAAACGCAACGCGCAAATTTTAAAATTATTATTATTATATTTGACTTTGGGATAAGTCTGACTTATTTTAAGATCAAAAATCTAAATTACGATAAATATAAAATTTTCAATACGACACATTTGCAACACTCTATTCAATCTTCTGATGGAAGGTCAACATACATCTCTTCACACGCATGGCACTTCATTATATTTTTTTGGAAGTTTGAGCTGTTGACATGAGTGTCAGAAGTTCGGGTTTCCTAGTTTTTCACAGTAGTCAAACTTCAGTTCCTTTATAAGAACTAACTACTCTTTTGCACCCCGATCTTCTTGTCTTTGTTGCTTTAAATCTTCTTCTTCCACCTTCTGTGTTTTCTTTCTGAACTAACAACTCTTTCATAGGTATGCTCGTTGAAATATTTTCTGTAGGTCTATGGGCCCTTCAACATATTATGAAACAGACTGTAGATAATGCAACTCAAGAAAATTTTACAAAATAAATATATAAGCATCAAAAAGAAAACAGTAAAAATAACTTGGGGCAAGCTGACTAGATTGTTAACTTCCCCAGGCCATCTTACCCCGATCGGAAATATTAAAAATCTTTGATTTTTTTGGTGGTATTAACAAGAATAAGATAAAAAGATGTAGTGATTGTGAAAAGCGTATTGTCTAAGGTAGTCATGCATTGTAAAGGAGTTAGTCCACGAGATCTTACATTGAAGATCTTGAAAATAAAAATTGTCAGGCAAAAAACACGAAAATCATCTAACAAACAACGATATGGTGGCAAGGAAGTCACTGTGAGAGTTTTTTTCTGTCTAGCAGTGTTGAGTATGGGTAATATGAACTTAAAATCAGTCATTCTTCATCTTGCCCGGCTCGGCAACTTGTTCTGGTCTCCCCTACAACATTTACTTGTTCGTGATAATTTTAGACGAGTCCGCTGGTTAGGTCTTGGCTTAGGGGACAGATTATTCAGGGCTCTAAACCCGATTATCCATTCCAAAGAGGCCCCGTGGTTCAAACAACCTCGCGCCGGTCTGGCGCGGAAGTTTGGAGAGGAAGGTGTCAGCTCAGGTGTCGTCCTCATCTTCTAACCTGGCTCAACATTACTAGGTGCATCCGGATATTGCCCTGGTATAGCTTCAGAACGGGATATTATTACAAATTAATTGAACTAAGCCATTTGGAGAAGCCATTTTCCTCTTGACTTGCTTGTATATTTATTTACTCAATGGCAAAAAAGCCACGCTTAGTTATTCCCTGTAAATGATTGCGTTCAAAATTTTATGCAGATCTACGACTTTTGTGTTAAGTCTTCATTGTGAAATTCATTTATGTAGCTTGTTGTACTATTTTAGAGATATCGCCTTCAAATATTCACACATACACAGACGGGCAGACAGTGAATCCTCAGACGAATTTGTTCCAAAATTTGACATCGGTGATAACACCAAATATTAAATTTCATCCTTCTCGTTCGTTGAATTTTTGAGTTATCGAGTTCACATGCACACTGAAGGACGTAGAGATAGACTTACCAAAACCAAAATTCTTTTAAGATCTGATAGAAATCTAAAGAACAAGTACCAAATTTCATTTGTCAAACTTGTTGCGTTTTTAAGTTATTGGTGTTCAACAGAAAGATAGATAGAGAGAGACATAATTTCCAAAATGCTTTTTTCGAACTCGGGGACGTATAAAAAGCGGAGATTCATCAAACTCTCGAAACTAAATTTTTTGACGATTATAATACTTTCTCTTTGTATACGTCGTATACAAGAAAATAAAACAGAAATACAGACCTATCTCGAACTGCATCTTTGAATAAATAAACCATTTTATTTAAGCACCACGCTGTTACCAGCGTTTTCCCAAAGAACTACATTTCTATCTTGTTAAAATGTAACTCAGAAAATTTTACAATTGACAATAAACAACAAATGAAACAATTCTCACTAAATCCTACTTTGCATGCCTACAATCCTAACCATACCGTAACGCAATGATGTCGCTTCACCATCTTCGGGTGGTTTGAAATGTCCTCCACCCAGGCCTCTACCCACTCGCCCTTATTCTCCGCAGAAAGGGAATGGCGGTGCCTTGAGCGCGCAATTTGCTTAAAGCATAACAAGACGGCGGTCCAGCGTCTCCGCAATTAATTAGAAGACAAGGCGGACTTGGCGATTACCCCCAAGTAAGCAGACTCCGCTCATTTTAACTAACTTGGCCCGGCTTACGATGAATGAAGAATTTGCTTAAGTACGGAGATTTAAGTGGGTTTTAATAGTAAATGCGGTCGCTCGGAATGGATCCGATTTCAGGGTTCATTTGGGAGGAGGAGGGGCTTGCAGGAAAAGGAGACCTGCTGGAAGAATTATGTGGATTGGTTTCATGAAGTTATCTTCGGAAGATTCTTTCTTGACAAGAAATAGTGAAACAAGGCAAAAGAATGGGGGTTATGGTGAAAGGTCGTTTTTGCAACTTTTACTTATGTTTAGTTGGCACCCGTCAAAATAGCCCAAAACATAAGAGCCCCGGCAAAATAGACTTTACCAAAATATCCCCTACAAAATAGCCTGAATTCAAATTCAGAATGACATTAAAAAACATTATTTTATCTTGGGTTAATTTGATGAGTCACGAGTTTAATCATATTAACATACCGTTTAGAAGCAACACGAGGGCTATTTTTGGACGGACCTTTCGCACCACCCCAGATAGAAATCGTTTGGCCACTAAGCATGATTGGGCTCGCAACAGGCCCCAAACTCGGCAGATCTTCACTGGAATCGGGTTTTGAACCTGGAACCTTCCGGCCACGAAGACGAAAGTTTGCCACTAGGTCACGGCGGCTACTGTGCAACTTTTAGTCAAATGGAAGATATATTGTTCTGAAACGCTTATTTGATGTTCTTCACAAAACAGCGAAGCTAAAGAAAAAATAATATAGTATAGAAGAATGGTATAGTATGGAAGTATAGAAGAATCTGAAATCGAAAAATTGCCGATTTTTTATGTAGAACTGCTTGGAGCTTAGTTTCATTATTTACGTTTAGCGCTACTTATTACAGATTATCCGTTAGATGGCTCAGAAATTTATGGTTCATGATTTATGGTTCATTTCATGGTTGATCATGAAATCTTATTTCATGATCAATCATGAATTTCATCCTTACATCAAAGAATACGTTAAACGAATTTATACTTAATACTAGACAGTGTTTTAACTCTTTGAATATTTATATTTGTTTTATAATCACCCATATTAATGTTTCGCAATTATTTGTTGGAGCAAACGTCTAGAATTACTCAACAATTACAAAAGGAAATGAACAGCTGTGAGCGCGCAATCATATATTACAGTGAAGGTCCATTTTTTGTAGACAGACAATCGAGTTGGATGCCCTTGCAACTTGTTCAAATGTTTCTAGATTACTACGTCATGCCATAAACAGCATTTAAAACCACTGCCCTTATTGCTTTATACATTTGATGAATTTATCAAATAGTTTAAGTTACTTTAACTCATAAAAGTTTTAACATTTTGTTAATTTATCTCCCAACAGAATCCAATTACGTAAGGGCTTCCAATAATGTTTGCTTTCACTATAGGAATTCTAATTAAAATGTAACGGAAAATAACCAGAGAACTGTTTCCACTAGCTGCAAGACTAGTGGATTTTGAGTCATAATTTGTATAAATGTGTTTCCGATGTAAAGCTTTTCCTCCAAGACTTCTCTTTTAGGTTTCTCTATTGTGTTCGCGTCAACTAATTATTTTCTGTTTTATTATTTCCATCGAGATAAATATAATATATGTGTTTAACTTTTTTTTAAAGTTAATGATATGAAATAAATATGGGTGTTTGATGAATGAATACGCATCTCATTCTTGACCTTCCGTCGGTAGCATCTAATCTGTGAGATGAAGCAGCCATATTTTTTTGTGCCAAAGTGCGGGTTTTACCGAGAAAGGTGTGGCACTTCTAGTAGCTTCCTGGCTCCCTATTACTCACACTATAAAGGGTTTTTTCTCGAAATCTCTTTTGATGCACGTGAGGGGCACGTTAATCTGGTAGTTGAGTTGCGCCCTATTAGGTTTGTATTTGTGATTTCCCAAATTTTTCTCAATATTTCTTTCCATATACCTGCAAAAGTTCGTATACCTGTGTCCCAGTCCCTAATTCAATGATATTGATCGCTGTTTCCAATATATTATTTCAAAAATATCGAATTAGTTCAGGCTCTCATCGACAACAGTTGTCATTGCTTAGGAATCTTACGAAAAAACAACGTCAACTCTCTCCCGAATTCCTGGACATTTTGTTGGTTGAAATTGCAAGGAAATACAAAAAAAAAGTTATTTAAAAACTCAAATATAGCTTTGTCTGACTGAATAGTTCTGTCTCATAAGCTTATCTTTAAGTCTAAGCAAAATTTAACTTTTATTCTCCCAGATGAGTTGCGCCTGAACGTGTTAGCAATTGTATTGCACCCCACCTAAGGTTAAAATCTAAGGCTTTTATGATGCTAATATAAAGTGAATATTTCAGAAATATTCGCAAACATAAAACTAGGACCAGAACTCCCTATTTTCTCTTACAATGTACACTATGATTTTTATTCAACAAAGATACATCACATAGTAAAAAAATAAAATTTTTATATTGCGAAGGTGCATCACACATTATGAATTTTATTTTTTAATAAAAGATGATTTACCTCAAAATTCTGCAGAAACCATTTATATTCTTACAAACTCTGACTGATACATCAAGCATTAAAAATTATCATTTTCATGAAGAGATGTTCCTCAAAATTATCCAGGAACCATTCAAATACTTACATATTCCCGCACTTCGATACATCACACATTAAAAAGGACGATTTTTATGAAGAGATATACCTCAAAATTTTTCAGAAGCCATTTAAATGCTTACAGATCCTACGCTTCGCAGCGATCGAATATCGTCTGCGCAGAAGCATATTTTGTCCTTCGTCTTTTTTTCCTTTCGGAAGTGTAAGGAAAAAATTCAGGAAATAGGAAATAAAATCCGTGAAAACCCATTTTGAGTCTCTTTTATTCGGACGGCGTTGTACATACCACAGCGGGGTCGTAGATTAGATTTCATCCGAGGGGGTGAGGAGGGAGAATTGCAAAGCAGGAGAAAATCGCCCCAAACAACGTTGACCCATCCTAAAAATGACCGACTTACGTTCTCTGGGAAAGCATAAGCGCATTCCTGAATAGATATTTCTTTTCTTATTTCATCACTTTGCTAAGCACCAGATTTCGACAGAAAAGGGAAAAGTATGCAACATCCGCGTTGCAGTTTTCGATCAGTTTTCTAAGATATTTTTTGGATTTTCTAGCATAGAATGTGTTTAATGCAGGATGTCGACATATTATGGCAAGAAACATAAACGGCTGTTAGTAGACATCAAGGGAGAAAAAACCACTAAAAATATCGTGTTGAAACAACATAAAATCTATGAAAGTTGCGAAAATACATTTGTAATAAAATGTTTTTAAAATCACGCTTTTATTAATGTACTAGCTGACACTTTGCGTTAATCGGTATAAAAATACTTTCACGTCTAATGCTTTTAATGTAAAAATAGTTTTATATAAAATACTATAATACACAAAATCAGTTTATTGTCTAAAATGTTTTCTAATTAAAATGAGAATATCAAATGAACTAAATTTAAAAAAAAACGCTGAAAGTTAATTTTGTCCTTAAGCTATTAATATCGTTTAGCATTCTACGTGCGTCAGTAGAAGAGCTTAAACTGCGCATGCGCGGTGGAAATATGATTTTTAATGCATAAAAAAATTAACTGTTTACGTAATTGTCACGAAAATTTCACTAAATCCTTCCTCATGCTTGATAGTGTTTGTGAGCAAAATTTGAAATCTGTTTAAGAACAAAATTTGAAATCTGTTTGTGAGCAAAATTTGAAATTTGATTCTATAGTTTAGTTTCCTACAGCGTACAAAACATTTGACATTTAAAGTTTTATTTCATAGATTTAAAAGCAGGAAGTAATTATTTTTATCAAAATTCTGAAAGTCAGAGAAAAATTGTAAAAGTGTGAGGCGATTATGGAAATATTATAAATAAATTAGAATGTTAATCACGTTTGTGATATGTTTTCAATTTTTAGAGATTATTTGGGGATTTTTTTCTTATGATATTCTTTGTTGTTATGATTTCTTTACAGTACCGCTTTCAGCATCTGGAGCTTTTCCGATTTTGTTTCGAACTCGATATTTTGGATTGAAGAATTACTGTCTACTTTTCAGTGCATTAATAAAAGCGTGTTTTTAAAAACTATTTTATTTTTATTATTTTTTGATATTTATTCCTTAATGCATTTCATTATTAATGATTACAAAATATATATTATGGGAACTTCTAATAATTCTTTCTGAGATTCACTATCAGATAATGCGTCTGACATTAAATCGATATTTAATTAAAATTGATCGATTAACTGATCATTAAATTCTGAAAATATTAAACTAATGCGTTGTTATCGTCAAAATTTCAGAACTGTGGTACAGGAATTGAGGGGAAAATCGATTGTAAAATTTCTTCTTCACTTACATGAAACAAATCGAATGAAGCAAAATTGTGTAAAAATGAAATTTAATCTTTGCTTAAGTCTTAGTTTATTTTGTCCATTGCTAATTTTGCTTTATTCAGTTAAATTTTAGAATTAGTGGGATTTGAATCAGTTCAAGATATAATATATTCAAGTCTTTGTTTATAAGTAGTGGCTAACAATGTGAATCAAAATATTCAGATTAGAAAATCTGTTCAAAAAGTCCACATTTGAAAAGGAGTTAAAATTAAAAGCATTATTTAAAAAAGTTCAAGTCACAAATTCATTACAGCGATTCCGATATTTTCCACTTTCGAAAATCGATTACGATGATGATCCTTTGACTAATGAAGAATCTTTATTACGTAATAAATACCTTTGATAGGAAAACTAAAATTTTTAAATTTAAATCTTATGGTATGATGAATTTGATCTAATTGAGTTTTTTTCACAATTACAAATTGTCGTCAATGTTTCAGTTAAATTATAGCAAATTTATATTCAAATAGGAATAATAAAAATATTTTCTAAAATCATGCTTTTATTGGTGCACTAAAATATTGAAAATTACTCTATTTATTAAAAATCTGGGAGTAAGAGTGCAAAAGTATTCTTCGTTGATGTAAATACTCTATAATGGAATTTAATCTACACTATAATATACAGAGTATCCGAGAATTGTGGGACACATTTCAAAAATTAATAAAAAAAAACAACCTAATAATGCTACAACAACGGTTTTTTTAAACGAGAGATCAAATAAAAAAGTTTTTTTCAGATAGGTAAAGTGGCGTTACGGTGTTCTAAATTTGCTACAGCGTGAGAATTTCGTACGCAGTGGCTACCTATAGGCCGATGCGCGTTTTCTGATTTCTTTTTTAGTTTTTCTTAAATATCTGAAAAAATATTAAGTGTTCACACCACATGTGAATTAAGAAATTAAAGAGCGTAAAATTCCCTACAAATTAATGCTTTCAATTTTTTCTAGCTTTAATATTTTAGAAGATAATGCCTCACAAAAATGGGAGATGTCCAATAAGTTACGGGCACCTAGACCACCGTAACGGCGCGTTTCCTATCTGGAAAAGAACTTTTTTTAAAATACACTCAGTTTTAAAAAACCGTTATTGTAACATTATTAGGTTTTTCTTTTATTAATTTTTGAAATGTGTCCCACAATTCTCGGACTCCCTGTATTCTATTTTCTATTCGACGTTTTACTTTGTTTTGGTATGTAGTGTGCCTTAATTTCCTTTTCATATTGTTTTCGACGTCTCACGCTTTTACGACTTTTGTTTTGATCTCCGGATATGTGATAAAGAAGTTTATTATTAAAGAACTTTTACTTTTTATTATTTTCTACTTCTCAGTCTTAAATATATTTCAAAATTCATTATTATAATAATTATGCAATCTTATAATCCATTTCTCTCTAATTTACTAGCAGATTTAGCTCTCGTATTGAATCAAAACTAAAAAATCAAACGGTTTATTGATAATTAAGTTCTGATATTGTTAAAATATTTTAGTGTCTTCGGGAACACACAACTGTAATAATTTCAGAAATCTAGACCATAAGGAACTGAGTGAAAAATGGATGACAAAATTCTGCGTTTACAAACACAAAAGATGGAATTGAAATAAACTGAATCGAACAATTTTCAAAAAACGCACTTTTGCAATTTACTAAAATGCCTATACTTTATTATTATTCGATTTATTATAATTGAAATTTTGAAATCTTTTTTTTTTCAAATAAAGTATCAGGTGGTGCCACTAACACGGTATCAAATTTTAATTAAGTTTAATCCATTAACTGATAATTGAGTTCTGAAAATATTAAAATAGATTATTATCATCGAGAACAAGAAGTGTTTAAAATTTTAAAACCCTGCCACGAAGTGAATGAAATTTTAATTATTTTCTTCTTTTACCTTTGAGTTATACTGCTTTATTATAAATAGGGGAGAATGGGGTGAAACCGGGTACCCTTTATTCTGGCGCTATTGTTGTTCCTATCCAGCAGACAATACGGAATTACCTTCTACTATTCAAGAAAAAGGAACAGACTTAGTGGCGTATTGAGCTGCTGAATTCGCAGATTCTGTGAAGGTTTATTTGTTTTAACGAGTCAACTCTCTAATGTTCGTTTGATTTTGAACTATCCTCACTTAAAAATCATTACAATTACAAAAACTATATTTTGTCTAACTTATTATAAGTTTACTAAGGATTTGTACCCTATGAAGCAATAAAGATTTCCTCCAATAATTGCCCCGTTCTATTCCGTTTTTCATAACCTCTGCACTCAGGTAAAACCGAGTAAGATCGGGACAGTAAATATTGATGATTCCTCCTATTAAATCGATAAAAACACATCAAAAGTTGATTGTTTATATTGTAATGATGTAGCTTCTAATTTAAATAAAGAAGAAGGGTTCATCCACTGTAAAAACTGTCTTAGCTGTGCCCACGAAAGCTACAGTGGCGCAAAGGAAGAAGACAACTGCTTTACATAGAATTTTGCAACTAATATTCTTAAATTGTCATATAAAATAAAAATGATTGCAAGTTTTCTACTGAAAATCGAGTTTTCCTGATTTCCCGTAATGTTAACATGCGTACTCTGTTTTACCCCACTGTTTGACTTTTTTTATAAAAAAATCATTAGTAAAAAAAGTAATGAAACTGTGTCTTTTCTGGAAAATTGTACTCTGATAAACAATGAATATCTTAATAAAATTTGCCAAGCTCTATGTCAAATATTTTAGCTCCAACAGGCCTTCGGACCTTAGCTACCCGGTTTTACCCCACTTTGCCCTATTATGGAATTTTGAAATCCTTTTTTTTAAAATAAACTATCAGGTGGTGCCACTAACACGGAATCAAATTTTAATTATGTTAATCCGTTAACTGATAATTAAGCTCTGAGTAATAATCCTCTCTTTCATAAAATAATGAAATAGAGTGATATCATACAGAACAAACAAGTGTACAAAATTTCCAAACACTGCCAGGAAGTGAGGGAAAAATCGATCTCAAAATTCCATTTTTACAAACATGAATGATAAACAATTAATTAAAATTGTGTCCTTTATTTTATAGCGTAAAATTTGACTCGAATGTATCTGTTTATTATACAACACCTACTTTAATAGCACCTACTTAACCTTTAACCCTTAAATGCCCGATTCTTAAAAAATTGATTTAAAAATGTTTTTTGGACTTTCATTTGTTGAATAAAACATGGGAAAAATACTTTAAAAAATCCTATTTCGTTTTAAGTATTGGTTTATAGCTAAAAAACAGTTTCTTACCGATCGGCAACACTAGACTTTAGTTGAGAAAAAAGTTTCCTCGATAATATTCTATAATATTAAGCAAGGAGGAATTTCAAGAACTAATAATGTGGGCCACCAGCCGCAGCCGAGGACCTGTAGATGGCGCTGCCATTGCGAGTGACGTCTGAGAATCAAGCTGCCGAGAACAGCAAGAGACGACGAGGCGGTTGAAGACGCGTGAACTACGTGGTTTTTTCCCTGACAAAGACAAAAGACGACGATGTGCCATCCAAAAGCCTATTTAATGACGATTTACTTCAACTGTACATATCTTTATCTGTAAATATTGCTCAGTATATTAATGTAAACTTAATCCTGATAATATAACCATTTAGATTGATGAACTGTGTATTATTACTATGGAACACAACACTAAGCCTACCTGATAACCGCCTACAATAATACTGATAAGGACTTTCCTTCAACATTGTAGAATAAAAATATCGTATTCTCAAGTGCACAAACAAAGCAAAAAAGATGCAGCCTCAAGTGAAAAGTATCAATTTATTTTTATTTCATCAACAGCACTCAGGCTGCCATCTTTATGTTGTAAATTGATTTACTGACATTTTCAGTACGTATTCTATTTGTCAACAATAGGCATTACAGCTTCTGTCTTATTCTCAAGATTTTAAAAGATAAAATAGGGTTTGTTGATTAAAGGCAACTCTGGGCATTTAAGGGCTGAATAATATCTACTTTAAAAGACTATTGGAAACGAAATTAATGGTAGCATTATTGTAAATTATTTTATGATCTCATTTCATGAATATCATTTTCAGTTGAATACTATTTTCAGAATATTCATTTCATTTGCATTCGGTAATTTAGACTGTAGTATTATGGGGAAGTATTTTCTAGTTTTAATAACCTATATATCTTTCGAAATAGTTATTCTGGTATAGAATACATTTTCAGAATACAGATTTTAACTAGATATGGTACGAGTAGCATTTATTTCAACAAAAAAAGTACTTGCCATCATCTGTTTGTGAAATACTATTTTCTAAATGCATTCCTCATTTCTTATCATGTCCATAAAATGGTCTTCTAACAGGAAACATATTATATTATTGTGGTATTTAAAATAACGGGAAAAGAATGCTATTTTAAAAAATAAAATATTTATAAGCCTTGTTCGAGTTCAATTTATGTTGGTTGTCCCAGCAATCTGAAATCAATCTAAAAAATTTTAAAAAATTAGACTCTCTTTGATATGTACACTGGTGAAAAAATGTTAAGAACTATTTTTGAGATTTCGAAAAATTTGGAATTACTAGGAATACAATTGTTCGCAATGAGTTGCGGAGAATCGTGGACATTCAATCGCCGGAACTCACATTTTACAGTGAAGATTCGGTCACTCGGACATTTAGGGGACCGTTCACAAATTGATGAAAACGAAAATTATTTTGGCCCACCCTGATAGAATGAGTAGAAAGATGATAATGAGTTGAAACTTTAGTCAATGGTTTTCTTTGATGTTAATAATATTTACAGTATTTTCGTAAAAATACCATGAATATTCGAGGAGATATAAAGTTTTTTTTTTAAATACAAATTTTTTCCTCATGTTTGCAGAGTTTTCAACCAAATTGTACTAAACTTACAGAATATTTGATAATATCTAAAACAAACATTGTTCCAAAATTTGAATTAAATAAGTTAAATGTTAAAGCAAAACATAAATTGTAGTAAATAAATTTTTACTGCGCATGCGCGAAATGTAGCATGAGTTTTCTTTCATAACTTTAAAGCCAGATATATTGGGCAACTTATATAAAAATTCCAGTTTAATGCTGTAAATATTCAGAAAGATATCGGCATTGCAACGAGAGGAATTTCAGTGCACTCTAAGAAAGGCTAAATGATAAGGGTCCATGCACAAACTGAAATTTATTAAACTTGAATCTTCGAATAGTTATAATCGAAATTCAATTTAAATTATGTATTTATTTTATTAGTATATATGTGTATTCAGGATATTCAAGTTTCATAAAATTCAACATTACTGTTTGAAGATTCAAGTTTAATAAATTTCAATTTGAGCATGGGCCCTTACCATTTAGCTTCTCTTAAAGTGTATGGAAATTCACATCGCTGCAATACCAATATCTTTCTGAATATTAAAAGTTTTGAACTAGAATTTTTATATAAGTTATATACACTACATATCTGGCTCTGAAGTTATAAAAGAAAAATTACGCTATATATATACATTTCGCGCATGCGCTGTAAACAATTATTTACTAAAAGTATTCACATTTTCTTTGATTTTCAAATTATTTAATTCAAATTTAGAAAAAAACTGCTTCTTTTACATATTGTCAAATATTCTGTAAGTTTCGTACAATGTGATTGAAAACTCTGCATAAGCAAAAAACATGCGGAAAACTTTTGGTATTTTTTGAAAAAAAACTTTATATCTCCTCGAATATTCGTTCTATTTTTACGAAAATACATGTAAATATTATGGGCATCCTGCAAAACCAGTGACTAAAGTTTCAACTCATTATCATCTTTCTAGTCATTCTATCAGGGTGGGACAAAATAATTTTCGTTCTCATCAATTTGTGGACGGTCCCTTAAATGTTCGAGTGACAGAATCTTCTCCGTAAAATGCGAGTTCCGACGATTGTATGTCCCACGAATCTCCGCAACTCATTGCGAACCATTGTATTCCTATTAAGTCCATATTTTTCGAAATCTTAAAAATGATCCTTAGCATTTGTCCATTAGTGTATATTCTAACGAAATTCGAAGTACATCCGCTAGCGATAGGGAAAAAATTGCATAACTATTAAAAATAACGGTTTCTCAAGAAAAGCGAGTAAACTTCTCTCCATTTATTAAAAATCAGCGACCCCGAGTTTTTTGCTCGTATAGTTTTCTGTAATAGGTGCGTGTGAATGTTATTTAATAAAATTAGCTACTAGATTTTGTTGGCTGATTATTTCCAGTGCGGGATATGAGTAAACAATAGCACCAAATATAACATACATCTTGATCTTCTCTATATCAGCTAGTTTTATTTCAGAGAGAAGCTTTTTCCGATATTTTCAATAAATAATATATTTTTTTCAGTGGCCTAGTGAGGGTAAGTGGCGCCCGAATCATAATGTAATTTTTTCGCCCCCACTGTCGCCATCAGTGATTTAGTTTGTGTAATTGG
>BGPR01009574.1:33055-56803 GCA_013235015.1 Araneus ventricosus
CCCCACTGTCGCCATCAGTGATTTAGTTTGTGTAATTGGTGCCCGGGGCTTGATAATTTTTCGCCCCTCATTGTATTTGACTTTAAAAAAGGACATAAACGCATTGGCACTTTGTCACTATGGCCAGTGGCGTATCGAGAGTAAATGACACTCGGAAAATTTTACGATTTTTTTTATCCCAGTTGTCACCAATGGCTTAAAAAGCGTAAATGGCACCAGGGGTATTCTATTATTTTTGTCCCCTCATCATATTTTGCTTTAAAAATGGCATAAATGCAGTTATGTTTTGACTGCATGGCGACTCTTAAAACCGGAACACGGGGCATCTATACTCCCCCCCCCCTTTGCTTCCCGGTCGCTACGCCACTGATTTTTTTTATTCACTAGAAGACAAAGAAATGAAAAGATGGAGCTGATATTGAAGAAGTGATAACAGAGACGAAAAACTAGCACACCTGTGAATTCATTTTTAAAAATGACATCTAAATGAGTGGAAACATATTGAAACCACTTATTAAATCCATTTTTTGGATTCATTCCATTATTTCATTATGAATGCGCTCTAAAAACACGTATCACTGCTAAAGTTTTTTTTCAATAAGACTGGTAAACTGCAATGAGAAATCTTGTCAATCTATTATTATAATAGTCTTTTCTAGCTGTTTTTTATGTTAATAAACAGTCCGTTTTCGTTTGCATTGTTTTCAATATAACGAAAAATATGATATTTTAGGTTAAATCATTTGTTACGACCAACAGACACATAGTACATACAGACGCAGAGAACTGTCACTATCTTAAGATGCTATGAGATTGAGTTTTAGATCTTTTGTGTTTCTTTGCACAAGAGCCATCTTTTTCTATGCTGCGCAAAACTGTAGTAAAAGTGCATAGTTTATTAAGCAAAATTTAACTAACTTCTTAAGTTGTACAGTAGAAAACATGCAATGCTTATATTAATCCTGGAGCTCCCACTGGGGGGGGCATCACGATTTCGTAGATGAGAAGCCGCCGTTTATATTAACGGGGTCTCGCTTCCTTGATGGGTACAATCCAGTGATAGGAGGGTTCGGGTCGTCACCGGTGATGGCTACTAGATCTCCGGCCTCAGTACTCCAGCTACTGCAGAGGCCGTCATTCAACGTCCCTGGTACCCACATTGGCATGACAGGGGTAACTCCATGCGAGACTTATTAATCTTGGAACAATGCAAAATTTTATATTATTCTGATGTATTTTCCAAAATTAGTCATAATTCAAAACTGTACGGATTGAATTTTTTTCCCGATTTCATAACTACGTTCATATCTTCCTTTATTACTATCTGAGAGAGCTCCATGGGAATCATTACTGGTGTGTTAAAAGACTTCAGAAATATTGATACGTTTTTGAATCCATAATGTCAAGCATTCGTTCAATGAATGATACACCCAACTCAACATTTCCATTTCATAAATATGATTATTCTATCTCCTTTATGGAAAACAATTTCAAGAAATTTCATTTCCCGACAATGGCAATGTTATCTCTCCTCTTCAGGTGCCGGAAGACAATGCCCCTGAACCATACAAGAGCGTTTTTAAAATAGAGCACGTTCCTCTTCACAACCATCGGCTTCCTACCTCATTAAACAGAGGGACCGAACTGTCGAACGTCCCCGAAGAACCATCACCAGACCCTCCCACTTCCAAAACGGAAATGAGGCATCAAGCCCTGATGCCAAAGAATCTACAGAAATTCCCCTCCTTTCCTTCTGGAAAATTCGAAATTAACCGCGAAAAAGAGATTGCCTGATCCAACTTCTTCACCCTGCAGTCCCACGGAGCTTTCTTAAGGGAAGTGGCCCATTTTAGGAATAGGGTGGAATAGCTTCTGGGTTAAGTGGTGTCGGTGTAATATCTGTGGAAGAAGCAGCAGCACGTAGAAATTGCATGGCAGATTTGATAGGCAATTTGGTTTATAGGGCAGCGCGTGAGGGTATAAAAAAGATATCGAGTTGGAAAATATGCATTTAGGGGACAGGGTCATAATTCTTGGAGGGCTTAGAAGTGTTCTGGAGAAGGTCTGGTATAAATTGGATAGTGCGGAAAGATGATATTGATGCTTTATTTCCAAGTAAAGCGTTTTATTTTATCATTGCAAAAGACGTAATTTGTGAATATTGTATGGAGAAAATTCGTTTAAGTGTATCCATCACGAGCAACAGACGCAATTAAATGAATGATTTAAATTCACGTTAACAAGTGATCACCCTTTAACAATAAAAGGGCCATTATTCATATTAAGAACAGTCTTTATATACTACACTTTTCGATTATAACTAAATTTTCTCTTAAATGATATTTTATTGTGCGTTATATATAGGATGGCCATAAAATAACTTGAGGTATTTGAAGCCCGCTTGTAAAAAATCTCTAGGGACAAATGTAACCAAAAATTGTCTGTACATCATTCAGATTATGAGATTTTGATTTACGAAAAAAATAGTTCAAATTTTCGCCATCAAGTGCAATATGGCGTTGAACTCGCAGTTGGCTTAGTCAAATAATCAAACAATGAAATCACAACGTTTACAACACATTTTATTTTGGCATCTTTGAGACATGTAGTTCAATAAGATGACCTGTTAAGTGTTCCAAAATATAAGTTGTTTGGATTGCATGTTCAACCGCAGAACGCAGCATTTCAACGTTGGTTTGGATTGAAGCTTTATGCTGTCCTTTAAGGTGTCTAGATTATCAACTTACCCGCTTTCACCCCATAACAAAAAATCACAGGAAGTGAGATCCGGAGAACGGTGGTCGCCTGTTAGGACATGCATGACTAATTATCCGTTCGTCTGTAAAATGTTGTCGTAGAACTTGCTGAACACCTCATCCAATGTGAGATGTGCTCCGTCTCGCATGAATACGGTAGATTACAGGCGAGCCTACGATGTTGTATTTGTGGAATAACAAAACTTTGAAACATTGCTTTATATAGTGGCCCCAGTTTGCAAAGATTTAAATAATAACGTGAACTTGCGCATTTTGAATAATTCCAGCTCCAATTGCAAATGCCCATGCAAATTTCACTATTCTGAGTGTAAGCAGTGTAAACTCACTGAACCGCATGTACCACCGATGCCTTAAAAATTTATGGTGCAAATTGTGATTTCTGTAACACTATTGGCTATTTGACTTGGTCAACTGCGTTTGTGTCCAACGCCATATTGCAGTTAGTGGTGCAAATCTAAACTAATTTTTTATTTCATAAATCGAAATTCGGAATAATATCTAGAAAAAATTTGGTTACATTTGGTGGGACAAATTTTTTAAAACAGAGTTTCAAACCTAATATGTTATTTTATGGCAACCCTGTATATGTAATGCCATTTCCTATTAAGCTTCTGATGGAAGTGCGACTGTATTGTAAAGTAAAATTCATGAACTAATGAATTTTTACTCTGCTATTATGCATGTAAGTGTAGATTTTTTAAGCATGGATGGCTGACTGTTAGTAATGTGCATCATGTTTTAATACTGGATTTTAAATTTAAAAGATTTTTAAACTTTTTGATAGCATTATATAATGAGTAGGTTGCTCGAGTTTCTGTCTATTTGTCTCACATCTCTCAATTACCATTTTAGTTTAGCCACATTAATGTAATGACGTTAACGTTTTGAAGCAATACCAAGCCTATTTTGAGACAAATCACTTAATTTTGAACTGTGGTTAGATGACGATAATGATACCTAAGCCAGCATTCCGAGGTCTTGCTGGATCCAAAAGTTTTTTGGTTTCCTAAAAGCGAAACACAAACAGGGGCCAATTTCCCTTGAAGGCCATCCATAAAGGCAACCTACGCCCACATACAGGTGCCAGGTCAAACTTTTACCTCAAATGATAAGAGCTCTGGGTCCATTTGAAATGCAGTAGACATCACACTTGCCCTTTACCACGAGTCTTTTCCTCATAAACTTGTATAGAAATTCTAGACCGGTTGGGGTTAACCAATACGACAGCCGTGTTATACATGGGTTTTCTATGAATATGAAGATATGTTTTTTTAAAGTAGAAACTTTATCAGCTGGAAATGGAAGCAAAGTGACCCATTAAAAACTAGCTTTGAAATTATTCATTACTTTTACTCCAATATTTAGCACATTCATAAATTATATTTTTAGTGTTGAAACGCATTTATATACAGCTTTAGTAAAGTAATTAACAGAACATAAATGGCTGAGTTTGTAAATACGACTTTAAAAAAACTGAACATGCTGTACATATTTCTACCTTTCAGAAATCATTACGATGGGCATTTTTCCTAATTTACTAAAAGCACTAATTCATCATGAAATCACTGTCAGAGAATATATATGATTATGAGATTTCGTCTGCATGAGAATTAAATGAATTGGAACGCAAATGTTCATAAATGTAATACTAGTTTGAATAAAGTGATACACTGAAACATTATCTAAATGTATTATTCACGCTTGCTCTGTACGCAAGCCAACCAGATTTAATTATCGTGATTGACTTGCAAATTTCCATGTATTTTTGTCTTTTCAGTGCAAAGTAAAAATCTTTATATCATATGCTTCCGAAACAATTTGTTATCACATTTTGACTACTTTCATTTTACTTTTCCTTCTTTTGTGGTGTTTTATAGTTAGCCTTCAAAAATTTTTATCTTCCATACATTCTATAGTTAAATTGTGCATAGAGCAAGGACACTTTGAGAAATGTCAAAACATCCAAGATATGCTTTCAGCTGCACGTGAAAAGCATAGATTCGTTATTTTTGAATTATCTGAAGAGTGCAATATTTGTTGATGTTCACTTCAGTCCATTTTGACTGAAAATTTGAGTGTATGAGATGTGTATTTGTGTCAAAACTGATCTCTGTAGATCAAAAAGAAGACCGGTTTTCAGTTGCGCTCAATCTCCTTAAATGCGCTCAAAATAAGGGAAAACGTTTTGAAAATTATCGTAACAGGGGATGATGAATCCTAAGTTTATAGCTGTGATTCGAAGAGATCAAGCATTAAAAGAGATCGAGCGCAGTTTTCAAATTTCTCTGCCGTATCAAATACGCAGACAGCACAGTACATACATTTTCAAAGCTCTACTGTACAAAAACGATTAGAGTTATGATCTTGCAACTTTCGGCATATTCATGGGAGGGTTCAATGTCAATATATGTCAATCGCTTTCACTCTGTGTGTTTCAGATTTAAAGATAGGACACACGTCCCGATTCTTTGTAATCACTCCGTGTATACGATAACTCAAAAGGGTAACATGTTAGATGAATGAATTTACTTTACACCAAAATTGTAGATATCCGTCAAAGGCTATCTGACTGTCTGTTTATCAGCATGCCTGTATCTGCATGCAATAATTCAAAAATAACCACGAGGTAGATGAAAGAAATTCGGCATTTATCCTTCCTTCTTCAATTGTAGATGTGTGTCAAATTCTGAACGAAATCCGACAACAAGAAAGAACCAATGAGCATTTCTATATCATGAGCGTAATCTTAGCCCTTCGTTTGAGGGTGGTGTATTATACAATTTGGGAGAGGGGCGTGCGGAGTACGCCAGGTTGTTTTTTCTATCCTGTTCTTCAAATTCCTACCCATTTTCTAACTTTATCACTTTAATCTAATCAGGAATCACAATACAGGTAAATGGAGAAAAGAAACGGAAGATAAAATAGATAAGGAAGAAAATTTATTCGACATATATTGAATAAACTGTCCTCTCCCACGAAAGGGGTCTAGTTTTCCGTCGATCGTGAGTTGGTAATCAAGTGCATAAAAGTTTTTGACGCTTTCATTGAAAGTGTCGTGTCCACAGCTTCGAGTGCTTCTTCATCCGAAAGTTCTTTTAAAGACCGCTGATAATTTTCAGGGGGCTCAATAAATTTTCTTTGCATACATGGAGGGGTGGCGTATTGAGTTCAGCGACATGACACGAGCACAAAAAATGCTTCGAATGGACGGCGGAAGTCAGACTGAACGAAAATTGTACTCGGGGATGTTCGGATTAGATTAAAAGGGGGTGGGGGCTCAGGGAGGAACGGTCGAGAATTCACAGCAAGATAAAATTCATTGACGTACTCTGTACGCCAGCCCCTCTGACTAAAGGTTAAGATTGATTTCTTATGTGGAAGTGTACGAGAGAGGAGAACACTTCTGATTTCTTTTTTCATGAACATATTGTATCGAAATTGCTTTGTGGGTGTACGTGAATGCAATCCAATAACCAGGATTTAAAAAAAATAAAGCTCTTTATTTTACAAATATTCCCAAGCAAAGAAACGTAGCACAAGTATTAACACAGCACTAGTAAAAATTCACAACAGAGACTATCAATAAATCTCAACACAACGCTGAAAGGTTTCTTGTTAACTCACCAGCTTGCTTGCAGATCAAATTCCAACTGACTCTTCTTGGCTTGAGAGCTTGCCTTTATACTTTTCAACAGGAAGTGACTTCATTATGTAGGAAGTGACATAATCTCTAGAAAGTTCATGAAACCAGTAGAAATAGGTGGAAAGTTTGAGGTCCTTCTAGAAAATTCCCTTTGTCACCAAAGTCGCCAAATTTATCGCCAAGGTTGCCAAATTTGTCGCCAAGTCTAGCATCTCAGGGAAATGACTTTATAGCTTTGTAATACTACATAAATGCTCGGTGCGACATAGAAAGCATTGTGTAAAATTTTTGCAATTTAGTAAATTTACATTTATTCCTTTTCCATGATCTTCCGTTCATTTCTCTAGTTCAATTATTTAATTCCTCAAATTTTATTGTGTTTTAACTACACTTCAGTTCCCCGAATATGACAGAAGCACCTTAACATTCTTGAAAGTTCTAGTTGTATTTCTCTGCATTTTTGCATGATATTTTGCAAATTTCATTGAATTCGTTTTTATTCTGATTCGTGATCTTTGTTATATTATTCGATTATGATTAATTCTTATCATATTTTAAGTATATTTTATTTGTATGAATCCTTTTTTAAACACTTTTATTTCGCTTGGCTTGTTTCCTACTTGCAAAGAATAGAGATCTGTAATGGATTTTTCAATAACTACCTGATGTGCTAGAGACATGAAATTTTGTACACTTTTGTATTCTAGATGACAATAAAGTATCTTTGTATTTTCAGAATATAGTTATAAGTTAATAGATAATTTAATTAAAATCCGATTCCCTACCAGTGGGACCATCTGATACTTAATTTGAGAAAAAATTATTTCAGGAGTCCATAATATTTATAATAATGAGTTAAAAACGAAGGACAAACAGTAGAAAATTATTAAAATTGAAAATTATATATTTTTTTACACTAATAAAAGTGTGTTTTTAAAAACAGTTTTTATTAAATATTTTTTGAATAAAAATTTTCAACTAACATCCACTGCAAAACAAAAGACAAAAGCGTAGTTAACCATCTTAGAAATTCGAGGCCAGCTTCTCAGCATTCTTCTTTAATATTTTGGAAATTTTTCTGGATTTAATTTGTTCTTTATCGAGGTCTTTCTTTCATCACTCTATTTTAATTCATTTATTTCATGTTTTAAATGTCTTTTTTTACCACTGAAATCCTTTTTTATGAGTAAGGCGGGAAGTTTCCAACAACCAGCACAAAACGAGTGCCATTTTGCTTACAGAAGCTTCTTTAACATTCCTGGAACTTTCAGCCCAACTTCCCTGCAATTCTATCTTTAGCAACCTTCACCTTTAGCTCCCTGGACGGTTCGAATTGATACTTCACGCTTCAAGAATTCCAAGAGCCGACTTTTCGCTCATAATTCCACTCGAGAAATTCATGCCTTTAAATTGGAAAACTTTGCTGCCACGACAAACATCTGAGGTTGACAAATGGGGACCTGCGACCCCTCGTAAAGATAAAGCGCGCTCGCAGAGACTCGAGACTCTTTTATATCCGGTCGCCAAAATGTCCGGCAGTAAAAGCTTCCAAACAAAATGGCTCTCTCGATCCCCCGCGTCACTTCCGGTGTTCCGTGGCTTCCGGTTTCTCTGTGTTTCCATTCTCTCGGGTCCCCTTTCTTCCCATTGTTGGAGCATGGACCACTAAATGTCCGGTTTGTCTTTTTGTGGACCACGATTACGCAAACGTTGGCTACGGATGTGGAAAATTGGAAAAGGGGGCGCTTTTCTATGGGCTTTTGTGGGGTTCGTGGAATGGAATTTTTAAAACTCTTCTTTCATTTGAAGCGCTTGACGTCGATTCAGAACTAAGTTGTGTCTAAAGTAAGTTAAAAATATGCGCCATTTCAGTGGTACATTCAGCGCTGCTATATAAAATCTGTTTATAATTACGTATGTCCAACTAAATATTGTAAAAGTGAAACTTAATGAACAGAATTTTTATTTAAACTCTTGTTAGAAATTTTTCAATTGGCTAGTCCGCAGCGTTGATTTTTGTGGGCCGCATTCTGCCCACGAGGCGTCGGTTTGACAAGCTTGTTCTATGAATAGTTAAAGCTGTTATTCTATCTTTTAGTAAAGGAGTAATTGGACTAAATCTAATAAGTATTTTTTATCTTTTTATTTCAATTATTTTGTGATCAGTTAACAGAAATCTTGAACATTTTATTCATAATCAACTCATTGTTTTCAAACCGAGGTAAGGAGTTAGAAATCAGAACTGCCCCAGCTCAATCCGGCCTGCCTTATCACTTAGAGTAAACCACGAAAATAAAATTAGGAAATATTATGAAATATTATCAAATACAGAATTTACAATATTTTTTACACTATATTTTACAATATTTTATAATATTCAGCTTCTAAAAGAAAAATGAATTTCTGCGGATTTTTTAAACTAATATCTTAATTATTAATATATGTTAATATTTTTGTGAAAAACTTTATATTTTTGAAAATTTAATTCCTATGGAATACTCTTACATATTATACGATATTGTTGGTACAGTATTCCGTATTCTTTGGTATTCACAATAGTTTACAACATTGTGCAAATGCAATCCTTCAGTTCTACTCTGATAACATGGTTAATTCGTTTCGTTTTGTATCAAAACTGTGCTGTCAGAAACTAACAGGCTGAGGGTAATCAAAACAGTGGGACGGATGAGTTTTAGCATTAAGTCCCCGTTTAATGTGAAAACCATAATCAGAATACCGAGAATTGTAATAACTTTTTCACCGTGTTATCACAATGTCGTATTATAGGATATATTTTTTATATTTGAATGGGGCTCGTGATTTGTATCAAGCTTTCTTGCAATAATGTTAATGCGAGACACTGAAAGTTGTTTCATTTGTAACATTTCGAACAACGGAAATAATCATGGATATCATTAAACCAGGCCTTTCTAAACTTTGACGTTGAGTGGGAAAAAATATTTCAGGATCTAAATATTTCAGATATTTTAACATTTGTGTGCAAAAATAAAAGAATAAAGAAAGTGGTCATTTAAGATTGTATTGAAATCTTCTGAATTGCTGCTACTTAAGTTTAGATTTTGTTCAATTTCAGTTTGAAGTTTATCATAAACTAACACTTCATATTTTAAAATTATTTTCCAAATTTGGGGTCTTAATAAAATTTTTATATTACAGTTTGGGTCATGAATGGAAAAAAATTTAAGACATCCTGAATCAAACCATTACACAAGGTGATTCAAAATTCAGCATAAAAGCATTCAGGGAAAGGTAGTAAACACAAACACAAGTGAAAAACACATAAAAATATATGACTTGAAAGGCCTCGCAAATGCTGTAGAGTCGACACCAGATAATCCGATGACCAGACAGTAATGCGTAAAAAATCTTTACTTGGCGATATTTTGCATTTGGACAGTACGTGAACATGCCAAATTTCAGGAAACCTTACTATTTCCAGCTATACACGCTTTGCAGGACGACGCATTAATTGCTATATCATTTCGAAATTTCGTGGACATCTGCAGCAGCTGTGGAGATTTCTTTCAAGAGATAGGTTGCAGTGTCAACGGGTGTCTCAGAGACCATGGGTTTCAGTCCCCTCACAAGAAAAAATACATGCTAAATTAATCGAAAGTTACCGATCCTTTTGAAAACGATGACCATCTATGGATTTCTTGTGATTTTGGCTTGCTTTGGTGTCTCCTTTCTCCCCCAGGAGTTTGCATGTTCATTCGAGAATCTCCCCTGGATAATGAAAGTCAACTCAAGGTGTAAGTACTTAGAAAGCTACGAGCGACTGTGTTACTGGCGCACTGACATAACAAATGTTTTTAAACATCTTAGGGCTATAGAAAGAGATTTAAAAAATAAATCAACTTTAGATTTTTTCTTGTTTTACACAGAGCGCTGATTTACAGACAAATAGTATAGATTCACAGAGTTACATTTGTTTAGAATTAAATCCTTTCAAAATATATCAGTTATTATTAAATACAATAAGATCATATTAAGAACTATTTCACCATGTGTAATGGTGCACTGAGTGGCTTGTATAACTGTAGCTGAAGGCAGCTTGAGAGGTCTTGACAGCTTTTTCGAAAAAAAATTTAAAATGCAATTTTGTTTCCACGTATGGCATATTTAAGGCATTCCTTTTGACTTATGAGCAGAAATGAGTTAATTTAGGTGATTAAAAGCCTGTACCCTTTCCCATCATGCATTTAACTTGTCCAAGCATGGGTTTGCGACAGAGATCGAATGCAACGGATAAATAGACTCATAACCACTTCAAACTACAGAAAAATAAGCGTCTCAAGTTCCAAACTTGAGCATAGCGACAAATAAATCACTAACGACGAAGCTCACCAAAAAACAAAAACGCATTTCCAAGAAGTTTCAAAACTTATATCAGTTTTCTATATTTCACAAAACAGCAATTAAAACTGTCTTATCTCGCCGTCTTCAATGTCAGTCTATAGTTTTTAAAAACAATGTCTCGTTGAAGTCAAAGAAGTGAATTTAAGGATAAACTTGATTATAATTACTAATAATTAGTCACCCAAACATGTTATTACATCGTCAGAGACTCCTAATCACTGCTTCCGCAGATTTTAAGTAACCCCCTCAGCAGCCTATGATCCCTCAACTCCAAAAGACCAAAATGGCAGACGATAGTGCTTTTGAGACAAAATATGGAACACCTCCTGGAACTGACACTTTTTCTGGTCTCGTATTCGCCAGCTATTCATCGTTCTTTCTCGCCCCCCCCCCTTTAACTCCTTCTACTCTCGTCTGCCAATTTTTCCAGTTGGGTGGACGCGCCGCATTGAGTCAGGTGACATTCTGGAATGTCCCTCAACCCCCGACCTTTTTACTCAGAATGATGGATGCGAGGAAGTAAAATAGTGCTGCACTCCCTCCTGCCTCCTCCGGTGAGTTCGATTTTGCTCTTTATGGAGGTTGGCCTTTTTTGCGAGGTGTTGGTCTAATTATCCGTAATCTATAGCAAGCTTTTGTAAAAGTCCAGATTTACTGGGCTGTTAAAAAGTGGTGCGGTTTTGATAAGAATGGTTAAAAATATTCCACCTAACCAAGATTTGAAGTTTTTAGGTTCTTTAATAATGTGACATCATGGATTTGTTTTTTTAAACTGAAATATAGAGTTTGCAGAAGTTGATCATTTTCAAGTTTTTGTTCCAAAAGTCAAAAATATATTACCATATTAATAACAATTTCAGTTTCTTTCAAACAAATATGACAGAAATGGCATCTAATCTTTCTTTTGCGTTTGGTGCACATGCTGAAAAAGAAAAACTTGATTTGTTCTGCGTAGTTTTAGTTTAGTCCAAGTCTGGTTTTGATGCTATGTGAGGACTATTTATGAGCAGAACTCGCAGTTTTGAACTGTGATTAGATGAAGTTTCGTTCTTCGTACAAAAATGGTTCATATATCTTGCAAAATAACACCCCATGCCCTTCTGCCAGTAAGTATGACGGTAATTAAACAGTTAGGTGCTTATGTGACCAGATATCATACAGTGGAAGAAGGATTTTAATTTCATTCTCTTAGAGAAGCTAATCTATTGTTTTTGTAGAAGCTCTAATCTCATTGCTAGTTGTTTTATTTCTCAATACCATTGTTTCACCAAATGATCCCATGACCATACGACTGTTTAGTAACTTTAATGATTATGGTTGCAGGGGTTAGTGCTCTTTTTAACCACATGTGTAGATTAATAACTCATGAGTTTAGACATAAAGACGGAGGAAAGGGACGACAAATATTATCTTTCAATAACTGTAAAAGGAGGAAGTAAAGCAATTTCCTTTTTATTCTCCAAATTATTCGTCTTTGAAAAATATCGAGATTTCCACTAACTATAAATTAAAAGATAATACAGAAATGAGTCTAAAAATTAGAACAAATCACTAATAAGAGGATATTTGAACCATGTGAATTTCATTTGCAACAGCCTGATCTCACTTTAAGTGGATATTTTTGTTCTATTTACGTGTAATCTATTTATTCATTTATAACCGATGCCGATCTTGCAGACCCCAAGGGTGAAACGATATGGAATGTTTTATGACTGAAAAAATAGCACCAACATATCACAACAGAATGAATGATTGGTTCAAGTCTGGCCACTAACATTGCTTCAGCAAAAGTGATTTTGTAAAATTCTTTATCTGTTATATGATTTAAAAGTGTGTGGCGCACAATTACCAAAATAATAAAAGTGTTCAATTTTATCACACGCATGAAAGTTTTCAAAACTTTTCTTTGACATTAGCCAAATTCATCATAATTCTTATATTTTCTCTTTTTAAAGATAACTTATTCCATATAATTAAAAGGTACTTTTGCACGTCTTTTCTTCTTTTTTACAAATTAAATTCTATTAATGTACGCACATTTACTACATCAAAAATATATGTAACCAACAACACTCAATGTCTCCACAATACCGTATCATGCTGTCTTAAAAATTCTTTGGATTTATCTATTTTTACTTGTGCTGCGGTTTTATACTCAATCAGAAAAATAAAGAAACCAGTGGGAGTGTTCTTGACCCAATTTTTCTAGTGTTCTTCCACAATACGACGCGTTTTGTGTTTAACTGCATCGTATAGTGAAAGGAATCGAGAATGCATATTGCAACAGTACCTCTAGCCGTTGAAAGATTGGGTCTAAAATCTGACAAAGATCTACAGTTTTCTTGCCAAGACAACACACAAAATATCTTTCATTTAGTTCGTTGAGTTTTTGAATAATCGTGTCCCCAAACAAATGGAAAAAAATAAAACCAAATAGGCGTCTAATGTTTGGCTAATTTGTTTTAAAACATGCCACTCATCTGCAGCTTTGATGCAAGTACTAAAACTCATCCATCAGCTTGGCGTGTTTTTAAATCATCGTAGTCACAAGTATATAAAAAGACAGTCATTCCAATGATATTTTAGTCCACAATTTGCTACAAATCTACAATTTTAAAGATAAATCTATACTCTAAATTTTTGCATCTAGCTCACTAAATTTTTGAATACTCATCTTCAGATGCAGGAAAGAGGTGAGATTTCCTGTTGACTTATTTTGCCCAAAATTTTATAGAAATCTACAACTATAGTGCAAAGATATTTTACCAAAATTCGTTCGTTTAACTTGCTCATTTTTGAGTTGCGTTCACAGACAGGCAGAACGCCGCCCCATGTCTCCGTGCCTGACGCCATTACAGCGTCCGTACCGGTTGAGTGGACGTGGGACTTCACAGACAGACAGACATGATTCCAAAAATGATATTTTTTGTCTCATGGATGAATAAAATTTGGAGATTCATCAAAATCAGGAGGTCGAATACCTTGACGGTTACAGTACAGTCATACATTCGACTTACAAGAACTCAAAGTCACGCGATTCCTTATTTTTCCTTCAGCTTGGAATATTACTTAATTTAGAATAGAATACGAATGCAAAATTTAAAAATGAATAAAGTAATAGAAATAAAAAGAAAATACATCCATTCTTTTTCAAAAGTGAGCCGTAACCAGCTCCAAAAACTATTCGAGTCCCACGTGCTATAGAAATTGTCATTATTCTTAGGCAATCACTTTCGCAAGTTGATACTAACTATGTCGATAAGCTGACAACTGATGAGCATGGAGAGATAACAGTGCAAATCGCTACTATGGAAGCTGATACCTCAGACTCAAATTCATCAAAAAAGCAAATGACGATGCAACCTTGGCAGATGGTATCCGCTCAATTGTGAAAAACGTTAGAAATTTTGGAGACAATAGACTATAATGAGGATCCCATTCTTTCGGCGTGTAAGGAGTAAGAGAAGATTAGATCTCCATGAAGAAATTTTACGTGGGAAAAATGTCAACAACTTATTAGGCGAGTTTATTAGACTTTATAAAGCCATTGAGAGAGAGAAATCCAAACAGCTTCGATATGTGTAGCACTTCGATTTTAATATGTGCGACTTTGTTTTAAAATCTATTTTTTGTTTTGATACTTAAATACCTTTTTGTATTGGTTTGTAACTACATTCTTAATACATACCTTCCTTGCTCTAATTAATTAAAATTCACATGCATTTATTTATAAGCATAGACCCCATATTTCGATGTTTTCGTCGGTCTCACCTTTTGCGCAACTTAGAAATATTACTGGACTTTCTTTACTTCGAAAAAAAAATATGTTTGCGAATACGATACGAAAATAATTATATATTTTTCCATAATATGTTTCTAATGGAATTTCTTACATTTCAGCACATGCCATTTATAGTTCCGTTCCCTAGATAAGTTCCATTTATAGCAAGGTGCCCATTTTTAAATGCTAAAATAAGGGCAATAACAAAATGTTAACAAGATAAGCTGTGACGCAATTTGTATTATACAGCGTTGGAAGCCAGTTGTCTCCATTTAAGTTTTATTAAATATTTCCACGTATTTATTTGCGAAATATTTACGATACATGGAGGTTATTAAATCATGACCTCCACTTGCCGCAGACACTACGACAACAAATTCCTTCCCGCTGTCTACGTATATTTAAAGTGCCGGAAGACTTCTTTTAAAGAAACATCACCAAATCTCTTATTCACACTCTCCGGTAATTAATATAGTTGCTTTTGCACATTTCACAACCTGTATTTCAATGCACAATAAGGGCTTTGTAGTTCCAGACGATGCAGAGTTAATTTTAACGAACTCGCTCAAGGCATCTTCTTGCCAAACATCACTGATTTATAGCTTATTCTTCCAATGGCTTAACCCGCACCATCCCGTAGCTGAAAAATATCAGTTGTTAAATATACCCCCAGAGGTTGAGGAGTTTTACAAGCCAACAGCACTCAGGTGTATCTGAAAGGCTGCGAAATTAATGAAGATTTTCGAGGGGAAGACTTTAAAGACCTGAGTTGTTGTTAAAATGTTTCAACTGGTTTGACTGAGTGCCCGATCTGTATTCTTCAAGTAGGTTGTTGGTTGCTTGATTTGTAGATTCATCATGATGGTGGTACTCCATGATCTGTCTGGTAATGTTTTCTTAGCTTGTTGTGCAGTTTTGAAGCTACAGTAGGGCTTCTGGGGAAAGACGTTTCATAAGGTTTTAAGGTTATAAATCAGAACTTCTTAAACTATGAAACTCGCCCCATCGCGACCAGTAGGGTCACGAGGAAATTAAAAGCGAGCACTTCTTTCCGATTCTTCAATATTAATGTCCAAATCAATACAAAAAATCTTGATTGCTACAAATAAAAGCATTCAATTCTTTTTGTTTATCATAAATGAATGCATAATTTTCTTCATTTTCTCTTTCTAAATATACGTGCCTATAGAGACACTTTCAGTCCTAAGAATTTAAGGGTGGAGTTGTTGTTAATATTTTGAATTGTTTAGACTGAGTGCCTACTCTGTGTTCTTCTAGTATGTTGTTGGCTGTGTATTCATCACATTAACAGCATGATTTGTTGATTTTTTCGATAATCATTTAATAGGTAATGTTTTAACAGTTTTGATGCTACAGGAAGACTAATACAGAAAAATTCGTAATTTATGACATTGAATAAGGGCTCCCTATTCTGGGTACCGACTCCAAGTAGGAGCACGAAAATATCCAAATGGAGTGCTTATATCAGATTCTTGAATATTGGAGCTTAAAATCAATGAGAAAAATGAAGTTGATTGAAAGACTTTCTTTAAAATTAGACAAATAAATTTATTGAAAGTACTTTTGTTCTGCTTATATCATTGATGAAAGCTTTGTTGTTTTTTTTTTCTTTCTTTTTTCCCGTTCTCGTATACGAAGTATACAAAGGGAAAATTCTGTCATGATTAAAATATTCGAATATGAGATTTTTGTGAATCTTCGGTTCTAAACCTCGCTTACTCTAAAACTGAAAATTCAGAATGAAGAAAATCAGTTTTTGGAGTTATTTCTATCTGCATGCCTTTACGATAGCTCAGAAATGCAAAAAGTTGGATAAAACAAATTTGGAATATGGTTTTACTACTGGAATCGTAGATTTGTGCCAAATTTTGGTCCAAATCTGTCAATAAGTAGAACGTTTGTTTGTTTTTTTTCGTGTGTATATAGGAACGATAACGCAAAAGAAATATGATGTAATATTGGAAATCAAAAATGTAGACATATATCGAACTTTAGATCCGATCGGTCAACGGCAGGTGGTTTAAAATACACATTCGATTCTCTTCACCCTATGACGAATGTCAGCAGCAAACGTGCAGTATTGTGTAAATATGCTAAAAAATCGAAGGGGAGAGCTTTCCTGTTGATTAGATGTCTACGTATAAGTATACTTGAGGTCGTAGTTTATTTTCATGTCCGATAAGGAGGAAAAAATTAAAGAAGTCCAGCTATAAGTGAAAGATTGTTTTCATAATACTGACACAAGGACCTTTTTCCTTCTGAATGATACTTATAAAATACCCCACCCCAGATTTTTTTTCTCTGACCTGGAACTACCGTTATCTACCACAAAAGAAGTGGAAGTGGAAAGAAGTGGGAAGTCAAATGTTTTGACTTCCCACTCGTAGCTAATCAGTGAGATCTCTAATCAACTGGTAAGTCCTTACCTTTCTTTGTCCTACGTTATTGCATGTACAATGAATAGATAAACTGTATATGAGAGAAGAATCGAACAGATATTCGCACGGGAGATCGAAAAGGATACCGAATCTTATCGCCGATTGATATAGGCACGAATTGACGGATCGACAGACAATTAATCTTTATATTCATTTATTCCTAAATCTGATGCAGATCTACGATTCTGGTATTAACCCGTATTTTACCATTGTCCTATATATAGGACAGCTCAGATTTGTCGAATTTTCATAGCCAATATCGCATTTTTAATTTATATTCTGCTTCTAAAGTATATTTTAAGATTGATAAGTGCTATTTATTATCTTTTTATGTGCAATTTTGATCATTTTAAAATTTTTAAAGAAATTTGAATTTGGCTAATTTTTGATACTTTATTTGACAAGAATTATATTTTTCTTTTAAATAATTATGAGAAAAAAATCAATTTCTTTTTTTCAAATTTATTCATGGGATGTCTTATATGTTATTTCTGAGTAAAATTTGCAAACAAAAAGCTATATTCAAACTAGTTTTACAAAGGTTTTAGGTGCCGTCCTATATATAGGACGATAGTAAAATCCCCTACTATGCACACCCATACAAAGGCGTTTGAAATTTCGGGAAAAAGGATTAGAATATCTATGTTTTACTTTTTGCAAAACTCAATAGCATCTAGTTTGCTTGGAACATGAACCTGTAGGTGTGTCTTGAGTAATATATTTGTTCTGTTTCTTTGGTCGAGAGTTTGATCACGTGCTGACGCTATCTTTTGTAGGGAAAAGAATACTACTGTTCGAGGTGTGATCTGATTTCACATCCGCTCCTTCCAGAA
Organism: Araneus ventricosus; assembly: GCA_013235015.1. Lineage (NCBI taxonomy): Eukaryota > Metazoa > Arthropoda > Arachnida > Araneae > Araneidae > Araneus > Araneus ventricosus. The sequence goes on from BGPR01009574.1 coordinate 50,929, forward strand.
CAGTATTGGAAATGAGTCGGTGATTTTTAACTGAAGAAGCTTTTGAGTATTTAATGCCACTGGCCGATGAATATGATGATAGTGATTTTTAAATTATAATATCACCACATGTTCCAGAAATTGTCACTGATGATTAAAAAGTTGATGATGCCTGCAGCAGCATTGAACATGGTCATGCTGCTTTTGACGAAAAGATCCAAGAAGAAGCAGATGGAATAATTGAAATTCTAAAGGAAAAATATGCTGCTGAATATGTTTCAACATCTACATGGACTAATTGTGTACCAAAATTTTCATCAGCTCCTAATTATTTTACGGATATGATTTCAAGAAAATCACCTTGAAACTTCTCGAGATTATGTCTGAAAATGTGATTGTCCAGCTATGGTAGAAGGTAACAAGCATGCTTGACAGAAAAATATTCACGATTTTTGTCTAAAATTCGATGAACTTTAAAAAGTTTTGGGAATTATTTTTTTATAGCGGATGTTACATTTTACCCAGAGAAAAAATGTACTTTGGGGATGCTTCTGATACTGGGACAACGCTTCTTAGTCAAACATTGTCAAGAAAGCGATACTTAGATATCAAGAGTTATTTATACTTCAATGACAATACTGCCATTGATTCAGATCGTTATTAGAAAGTACGTCCAAATTAGAAATTGTTGAATAAAGTTTTTTAACAGTTTGGTATGTTTTCTGAACATTTAAGTAATGATGAAAGAATAGTCCGCTATTTTGGAAGACATGGATGCAAATTGTACATGAAAACCCGTAAAATTTGGATACAATTTAAGGATACTCTCATCTTTCGACGTATATCCCTCTCGTATTATACCATATAAGGCAGTAAAGCAATTATGAAAACAAATGTGACATGACTATGAAAAAAAAAGAAAAGAAATCATTTGCCCAACCAGTCGTTGAAAATTGGCTGTCTTTTGTTGAAACTCCTGCAAACCACAAAATTTATAAGGATAACATTTTTACGTCGTGTGAACTTTTTGGTCTCTCAGAAGCAAGCGTTTCTTTGCTACGGGAACAGTTAAGGAAAATAGAATGACAAAATGCCCTTTAATAAAATTGCAGCTGTTCGATGGATTGACAATAGAGTTGTCTCATTGATAACCAATTTTGACGACAAAAGAAGCTTTAAAAAAGTAGAAAGAATGAAGGGTGGATAGGAGAAAGTAGACATACCATTGTGTGTTGTTTCGTATAATTTGTACAAAAATGGTGAAGATTTGTTGAACAATCTCATAAAAACATATTTTTCATCCATTCAAGAAAAAAGTGGTATTGGACATTATTAAAAAAAGCATTTGAGACATCACTGTCTGCACTGGTTTGGAAGCATCAAAAACGTTTCCTCCAGAACAAGTTGTAGAACTTCTCGAATATCTTCTACATTTTACATTAGCTTACCTGGGATTGTGTGTACCTCGCAATATTGCAAGAATGAGTTTGGGCATTCGAAAACAAATCCAGATTACTTCAAATTCCAAAGTGAACCCTTTCTAGTAAATGGAAAACAACGCCAATGACAGCTTAAAAACTGTACAAGAAAACCCTTGACTATTTGCCAAAAATGTAATTTAGGACTTTGCTTTGAATGTTTACTACCATTTCATGTAAACCAAGATGCTTGACTGCAAAGCATGTAGTAGTGGATTGTACCATCGTCCTATATATAGGACAGCTTGCAAAAAGGCAACCGATAAAGTTTTCTTAAGTTTTTTAAATGTATACTTTTTCTTGATGTCTCATTAGTCTGTGATAGATTTTTTTTAGAAAAATTTTAATTTTTTCTTAATGTGGTAAAATATGGGTTAACAATTTGTTTAATTTCATTTTTCAAAGTCGTTGCATTTTTGAGATATCCTATTTAGATGCAACAAATGAGTTCAGACTGAGAGAGGCCACAATTTTGGTGTAAGGATTATATCCATATCCATATACATACATCTCGCTGTGTTTTTGTGTCATCGTGTTCACAGACATATGAACTTAATTCCAAAAACGATTTCTTACCTGGTGGTAGGACAAAACGTGTAGTTTCATCAAAATCTCCAGGTGAAATGTTTTGACAGTGAGAAAACTTTTTTTAATACTTTCTATACGAGAAATTAATAAGAGAGAGAGAGAAGGAACCTATTTTTTACGGTTCAAATATGATTTAAAAATAGATATTTATTTGAATATTTATTAAACTTTAAAATATGTGTTGATAATACAGTAAGAAGAAATACGATTCTTGTAATTTGTTTATTCTAGAGTATGTACACTTTCTTAAAGCGGCTCAGGGACGCTTTTTTCCGCTTCATCTACTCTCCTCAACACGGCTTGAAACGTGTTTTATCGCCTCGTGTTGCCTTTGGCATATTTGTAGTATACTGGATTCTTCTTTCAGAATCTTTATATCTTCGTTGTGTCTAAAATGGGAGAACTGTAGAATTTTATCATATACTGTAGAACTTCTCTAAGCGGCCACCCCTCTTAACGGCACTTTTACTTGGCACGGAATTTTTGGCTCATAGACATAATGTTAAAATAGCCCCTCGAAACGGCCATTCAAACCCCTCTCAGCGGCCAGGTTGGTTGCCCGTTCTACTTGAATGGAATGCATTCCTTTCGTCTATCCTTTACGGTTGGAGCCTTTATTAAAGGAAAAGGGAGGAAAGAAGGAACAAAATATTCACACACTCAAAAACAACACCGGAAATACAGATCGAAATGCATCATTCCTTCTCCAATATGAAGAGAAAAGTGAACTTCGCCCTCTACCGGCTTGGGCATTCCAGAGTTCATTTGTGCCTTTCAGACTCTAACGAAGAAGCTGCTGACATGGGTTGCGACCATCAGCAAATGAAATTTTCAGCTCAATGGGCTTTAGGAAAAATAGACTATAAGAATGCCCCCATTCCTCAACATCTATCTACTGAAAAGTTGAAAAACACAAGCAAACGAAAAAATTTTTTTCAAAAGAAGAAATCTTTTTCTAAGGGATTTTAATTTAAATGATTCTTAAAGATTCCTTTATCAGAAATAAAGAATTAGGGCTTTTAAATACGTATTTTGTACTTTCAAACATATGAAACTCTTTCAAAGCGGCCATCTCTCTAAGCCGCCAATAGTCCTTGGAACGGAGGGTGGCTGTTGTAGAGAGGTTTCTTTGTAATTGATAATAGTTTTAATATTAAAACGTTACATTGGTTTTGTAATTTTCTTTTAGATTATAAGAATCCCGAGAAATCTGTCAGATTATTATTCAACAGATAAATTCTATGTGTTAAGTACAGCAGGTTATTTTCATCGTGAATTATATCGTTGAAAACAGCAGGTAAAAATTGTTGAAAATATATGCAAAACATTTTACTGTGGAAATATTTCTCTAATATAATACTTGCATACTATATATCTATCTCTACTAATAATAAAGGAGAATGCGCGTCTCTCTCTGTTTGCGTTAACGCAATGCAGGGGGAACCTGGAACTACGAAATTTGGAAGAAACAAACTTTGGAGGGCAGAAACGCGTATCTCGGAGCCCCTTTTTCTGAAACTTTAATTCGAACTTTGGATAATTAAAAATTAAGTGAAATTTTGGTGTTTTTCTTTAATACCTTCGGAAAATCTTACTGCACAAAAATCCTTTTCACATCATCTGAAAGTGGAAACAATTTCCTTTTCGATTATATTAATTAAGTTGCTATACAATTTTGCTTCTAATTTAGATAATTATTTATTATATTTTAGGCATAATTTACAACAATACTTTTCATCGTGTTCATGGTTTAAACAAGTATTTATTTGCGTGTTTCATTTTCATTATTGAAAGATAAGGAATTTATTTTCTCTTTTATTTCATCAATTTCACTCTGAAATCTGTAAACAAAGTCCTTTAAGATAATTAGTACATTAGGAAATACATCGTCTACGCTGAAAGATGTTTCAATTTTTCTTATCAGTATGTTTTAATCCATTTAACATGCTGTTGGGCGTGAAATGTACCGCGCCATTTTAACATTGAAATCAAATGCGCATTTTGCATGAGGAATTGGAAAGTGAATTCGGCGGCGACAGAGTGTAATTAAATATAACATGACACGGGCAGCGACTTGAATCCATTAGGGACGTTCACGTAGACAATGAACGAAACAGGTGCAAGACCAATAAAAGAGCATAGGAGAAATGTCTGTCGCAATTTAAAGTTTAAAATGATTTTGTTGCGGGAATAATTAATATCAAATTATGCATAAGAGATTTCATTAAAATTGTATTCCCGGGGAACAAACTGGTCGCCGAAAGCGGCTCGTATCTTAACGGTTAATGCTATGTTTTAATTCTTTTTACCAGTATGTTTTAATCCAGCTAACATGTTGCTGGACGTAAAATGCGCAGCGCTATTTTAATGTTTAATGTTGAAATCAAAGTCATATTTTGCATGAGGAATAAGAAAGTGAAGTTGGCATCGACAATTTGCACTTAGATGTCACATGACATGGGCAGCTAGACAGCTGACTCCCTTAAGGACGTTCATGCAGACAAAAAACAGAACAAGTGCAAAATCCGCTGAAAGAACATGGGTCAAATGTCTATCACAATTTGAAATTTAAAATTACTTTGTTCAGGGAACCATTAAAATCAATTATGCATAAGAGATTCAATTAAAATTATATTCTCAGCGAATAAGCTAGTCACTGAAGGCGACTAGTAAACAAGATGCTAGAACACATCTTTAGACGTGCTGAAGAGTAACTAGGACATATTACATTTAAAAACATCATTTTTCGGTTTGCACTGATAAAACATGCAACGTTCTACCGAATAATTCAACCGAAAAGCACGATAATATTTAAACCCAGATTAATATTATAAATTTTAATTAGATACCATTTGGCGATGTATGAATTGCACAGAAGGGCACGCATTCCGCAAAAGCTATATGGGAATTACGTGCTGCATTGTGGAGTTTAGTGCATGCTATCGTGAATAAAGTTTTGCATCGTGTAATTTTAAAACTAATTTGAATCAACCCTCGTGAAGCATCGATTTCCGGATTAATGTTTAGATATTGCATTTTCCCAGAGCTCTACAAATGAGAAATCTAGCTTTGTGAATATAAAGGGATGCGGTGGTAGAATTTATTGAAGGGTTTAGAAGTTGAGCAAGAATTACAATGGTTTCAAATTTATATTTCAGAAAATTCTTACTAACTAATTGCAGATTTTGTTAAGGAGTTTTTTAAAGTGAAGATAATATGTTCTGAAAAAGTACCATAAAATAATTTGAGTTTTTTTGGATGTTTCGTCAGAGGGAAGCCGGAAGTGAATCCTCGGCAATGAAGCTCTGTATAACCAAAATAAACAAAACAGAAAACTCGTCCATAGGTGGTATATTAGCTCACATAAAACAAAACTAAGTAATTAAAAAATAAACCATAATAATTAATTAAGTAACATAATAAGTAATTAATTAAGTATATATAATAAATAATAATTAAATAAGTAAACATTAAAAATAATGTAATATTAAGTTATTAAATAAGTAAATTGATGAAAAATGAAATCTCTTACAAAAATATGAATATCTTGCAACGTCCACTGCATTTTCTATTTCTATCACTGTAATATTTAAAAAAATTCTTTTATCGAAAATATAAAATCTGAGTATCACGAGAACTGCTTCCTGTTTATACATCCACAACTGTAACAGTATGACAAATTTCCTCCCTCAAGATCAAATTTACCTAACCGTCAAAACCAAACAGGACAAGAAACCATACACTAAAATCGGATGAAATAAACATTGGTATTGTATACATATAAAAAAAATCTAGTCCACCTGCCATACTTATCAAAACATTGCTCTATA
>BGPR01009575.1:0-56800 GCA_013235015.1 Araneus ventricosus
CCAATGAGCCATTATGGTCCTGTGGAACCAGGTTCTTAATCTCCAAACGTTGTTATTGCTGGAGAAAAATGTGGCATCACAAATGGTTCCGTAACGCAGTTGAAAGTGCAGTAATTCAAAATGCTATTATTTAATTTTGCATAACTTTGTAATTTGTACTTTCTTTTAAGTTCTCATAGTGCCGCTTGAAGGGAATTTTTAATTCTAACTTTTCTATGCCAAGAAACTTAAAACAATGCATGAAGGCTTACTCTAAAATCGGCATTATTTATGGTTTTTTTGAAATGTCTGATTGTTTATACACCTGTATTTGTTTGAAAATAAGACATGTAGTTTACAAACGGAAAAAATAAGGTTTGCAATAAATGATAGCATCTTTTTCAGTGAGTGATCCATTTTATTAACTCTAAGAGCTAAACCAAAATCTCTTGATTTAATTTAAAATCACTACAACTGTTTGTTATTAATTTTCATTTTAAAAATAATAATAATAAAATTGACAATATTGTTTTTCTGACTGACATATATCGAAAAAATTTTCCTACTTTTTCTAATCATTCTACTTGTTCTTTGTGCCCAGCGTATCGATACATTTTGGCCAAAGACTTAACTACTTTATTAAACTACTGAAAGCATTAGAATAGTTCTTGTTGGTGAGAGGAAAGCCTGCAGTTAAAGTGTTTTAGTTTATATGCTGAGTATTTGATACCGTGTCACCACGATACAAAAAATTTTATGACTTCCAGCCTCCAGACCTTGTAATTACCGGACTCACCTGATCCATGCCATAGTTAGTAGAAATCTTCAAAAGATTTCAATCCTTCCAGAAAATAAGTAATAATGCAGTTTATATAGTGAAAAGTTTATATATGTGTAACTCAAAAAATATACGATACCTGACAACTCTGAAATGAGCTTGAAGTTTTCTTTCATTATAAAGTCTGAGCTTCTTCTTGGGCTGGTAAAATTAGTGCTATTACCATTCTGTTTCACAGAGGAGATCGGAGCAATGTTTTAAATACCTTCATATTCCATACATTTTACTCAAAAAAATGTCATAAGTATTTAATTGCTGCAGGGTATTATTCTAACTTAATTAATGCAACTGAGAATTGCACGCACAACAATAGAAGAATTTCTGGCTTCGGAAATGGAGTTAACTTACTTTGTATTCTAGAATGCTAATTACACTGTGATTGGCCAAACCAGCTGTGCCCAAGATTCAATTTACGATTACTTAGTTGCTTCCTGCCAGCTTATCAGTCCGTCTTGCCTGAGGCTCTGTTATTTTTCAACCATCTCATTTAGTCTATAAAAGAGGCTGCCACATTGAGTGTGTGCAAATGCTTCAACGTTTTTTTCTGTAGAATACGGCTCTGGTGGAAAAATTTCGTCATCGTCTTCTATATGATTCAAAATAATTTTACCCATCATCATGTTATTATTACCGCTGATTAAGATTTTACGGTAGTATGGGCTCATAAAGGTAAATTGAAACCATCGAGTATATGCTATCAGTTTGTCAAAGTAACATCCTCGAAGACTAGGTGTGTTGAAGCAGAAAAGTTACTAGGTTGTGAAACACATGCCGAAGATTAAGAATTTCTAGTGACGGAATAATGCGCAATTTCAAATAATAAATGAAATTTGATGAGGCGGTTCCAGATGTCGCATCTAAATCTAAAACGGCGTTGAAAATCTGAGATAAACCTCAAGTTCTATAAGGAAGGTGGGTCTAATTCAGATTTCTTATTAAAAATTAGAAATTGATAATTCATAAACTGGTAAAGAGATTCAAAGTAATATTTAAATGAGACAGTAGAAAGAACGAAAAGTCTGCTATTGTTTCTAGTAACTATGAAGCCAATCTTTAGATATATATATATATATATATATATATATATATTATAACAATCTGTACTAGGGCAGTGTCTTCTATTGTAGTATATAAACCCAGAGAAATGCGGATGCAATCTCCTCTGGGGTTATGAGTTTTAGTGAGTGAGGTATTCTTAGTGGGTTGTATAAAAATGTTAACTTTTCATTCATTTTCCGTGACTTGTACTCTTGGCCAGGATTCAAAACTATTTCACCACTTTTGTTGTTGATGATCAGGTGACTGGATATCCACATTTCTTGCTCGCTGACAAAGGATTATCATCTCAAAGAACCCGCATTAATCACTGGGTCGAGGACTTTTCCCAAACATTTAAGCAAGAAATGATTTTTTAAAAGGCCAAATATTTGGGATGATGAACACTGGACGTTCTTGTCAAAGTGCTCAAAGCAGTTAACCTGAAACCAGTCTTTAATACGAGAAGAAATTATGTTTGTCGCAGGGAGATGGGTCCATTTCCTTTCATTCCTAACTGCTTCCGCTTATCGGATAGTGACTGTTGTGCCTGGTGGAGAAGTCGGCGATCCCATCCACTCATGCGACACTCGGTTCATTGACTCTCTAGACACCAGGGAAACCTTCTATCACTAGAATTTGGTACCAAAAGATTTGAGAATCCTGAACAAATGAAAAAGAATAATGCCAAATTAAATTCACAGCCACTGGAAACATAATACTGAATACCAACCGTTCCTGGAACAATAATGACAGTTGCAGTGGACAATAATCTTTAAATTGCTTCCGTACTTTGCGCTGTTGTCCTTCGTCATGGCTAAGCGTTCTATTATGATGGTAATAAAATCAGATTTCTGCGGCGATCCCATCGTTGCTCCTGGAGGTATCTGAACGGGTGACACAAATCCTCTAGTCACCGTTAATCTATGGGAATCGTTCTGGCTGCCAATTTATCAAAATGGCCATAATCTTGCTGTAATCAATGTAACCAGAAATTCATTCAAGGAGAATTCAATAACGCTCCATTGGTAAGTAAATTTATTATTTATGTATATTTATATTGTTTTAACTTAAAATCAATCAATTTTAAACGAAAATTAACTATTTCATCACGAATTCAACAAATAAAATCAGTTTAAATTCAAATAAAATACATAAGAGTAAACTTATATTTTGAAAAAAATTTCACAAAGAGCAAAGGTTAATATTTAATTTTGTATTATGCCTGAAATTTTTAAGAATAATTCAATTCAAAAATGATTTTCGTCACTTGATATGTGTCTATTTACCTATTTTAATTTTAATTTAATTTTAGCTTTCCGAAAAGATGAAAATCTGTGCCTATGGGAGAAAAATTGGTATTAGAACTTCAAATTTGCAAATTAGTCTCTGGTAATCTCAAGCATTTCAGCAGCCATACAAAAGCCCCATCGAGTTTGTAATACTATAATAAAACAAAAAAAACTGAGCCCATAAGCACAAATTGGGAATTAAAAGTTATTTTGTAGTTTAAATTATTTAAAATAAATTGCTGTCTCAATTCACACATTAGAGCGTTATTATTTAATTAAAGGAACCTGGTTAGTGAACAGTTTTCCTCGATGAGAAAGTCATGGCAATAAATTACAAGAACATTTAACTACTTTCGTCTGTTTATCATAGTTCAAATCAAAATGAAAGTTAAAATATAAAATAATTGAATTATTCATAAAATTGATATTCACATTTGTTTAAAATGATATTATTAAAATATGAGTATTTTCGTCAACCATTTGGTTATAATTTAGGTTGACGCGTCAAGAATTAGAAATATAAGAACATAGCCATCCATCAGAAATATATTAAATCTCTTTCCACCAATATTAACAAATGGTACGATTTAAAGTACTAAAACCATCCAGGAAAGACAAGTATGTCAATATAATATAGTATAAACTGTGTATCTCTACTGTATTAAATGGAACTATCTTTAAAAAATTAACATTTTGAAAGGAACTAAAAATAACAAGTTAATACATTACTGAAAGTATTCAAAAAATATTATTTTCAGCCAGAGCATCCTCTAATTTAAAATTGAAATAAACAGGAAAATATACAAACAAGGTTATTTTTAAGAAAGAATTATACGAGAATTCAAAATTGCAAAGTACTTAAGGCTCATAAGGTATTTCATCCCGAAACATTAAGAATTAAACTTTAACATCTAAATGTAAGATTTAAACGCATCATGACTCTTTTTGGTGCCGTGAATTGAGGCCAATGTGAAAACCACCCGCTATCTACGCGCCAAACATTCTTGCATAATGAGCCAAATGATAGTCAATTTAGAAATCAGCCTGCGGAAGGTGCTGGGCCCACCCCAAACTCATAAAGCGCATCTGCTGGATGGCGTTTTAAGATCAAAAAACCGATTTGTATGCAAGCATTTGGTTTCGTTATGGAGCCGCCGCCAAGTTTTAACTTTGTGCAATGAAATTCATACCTGAAGAATCTGCGCTAATATTCTATGCGAATCCTCAGATTCGGTAAAATGAATTTCCCGTTAGTTGCCGCGAGGTCGGTCGATGTGGACGCCTTGAAATTGCTCAAAGTTATTTCCACACCGAGTGCCCGACGTAATTAAAACCGCACCTAAATTTAAACTCTTTGAATCTTCAAAGCGTCTTTGTTTTAAACGACCGAACACCATCTCTATGTTACAGTGAAGGGAGCGATAGCTTTAACCTGATGTCATAATTTTTTTTTCTTTTCCTCACAATGACATTAGACCATCTTTATGGAGAGACGTATGTCTTCAAAAAAAATTTTATTTTGTTCCATCCTAGAGTCTCATCTTTCATTTCCGGTATATTTAGTTTTATTGTTGCATATATCAAAATGGAATGTAAGTGATTGCTAGTTTTGTTTTGCAAATTTGAAAATAATATGGTTAACGCGCTCCTATTTTTCCTATAAGTATGTGTACTGATTTTATATTTCTAAAATGGTTTTAAATTATTATAAAAGTACAAAAATAAGTAAAGAATAATGCAGTAAAAAAAAGGTATAATGCTATTCGACAGCACGAAGAAAGATAAATCTTCTCAAATATTATTTTAATACTACCATTTCCAATAACTTATCAAAATTCGGGAAAACAAAAATTTAAAAGAATAATTCATACTTTTCAGATTATTACATATGATAAGACGTTACTGTAATAGCACAAAACGAAAATTTCACTTATTTTCCATATATAAAGGCGAAAATAAAATTTTGTAATAATACAAATTTGTAATTTTTGAACGGCAATAGATAAAGATTCCGAAAATATTTTAAATGATACTACCTCATTCGTGAATGGTTACTAATTGGTTTATTTGAGAGATCATCGATTTATTCCTAACGTACTTGCCGTAATTCCCTCTAATATAATGGTAAAAAACGAATCAGCCAGATATCCAGATTTACACATGCAACAATAAAATTTCTATTTCTCCTTACCAAATATATACAGACGTTATTTATGTTATTTTCGCTGGAAATGTGGAATTCCAATTTCCTCAAATGAGGCGCTACATTAGATTATCAAGACCAAGCATCCTCTAGTTAAGTAATAGAACAAGAAATATGGGAGAAAAGTGGATATTGTTGTTTAATGGGAGCCTATTGCCCTAAAAAAAGAGAGCTTTACTTTCAGTAATATTGATACTATAGTACTGGTGCATTGAGTCTTGGGTGAGTAGGCTGAGAACAATACTTTAACACAATGGTTTCTTTCTACTAGTCATTGAAATTTGGATTCTTTGCTGTATCGTCCATTATTAAATAATCTAATTCAAGAATTTTAGTTTCGTATTATATAGCGGTGAACTTTTTATATGACATACGGTGAAAAGACAATAACACTATTTTTTAAATTACTAACCACATAGATCCAGACTTTATCCAGCAGCTAGATCCACCATTGCCACGGGAAGTGAGGTTAACACTTCAGCACATTCATAAATACGTTGGTAGATTTTTATATGACATAGAAAAACATTTAGCAAAAATCCCCGACATTTGGCGCCGTGTGATAACCCTGCAGAAAACGCAAATTAAGCCACTCATAAGTGAAATATAATCAAGAATAATTTAATTAACGATAGTAACTATAGATTGAAGCTCTGGCCGCTGCCCGGAAGCAGTGTTAATTTTCACCACATTTGCTGTTAATCTATATTACGTAATAGACGGTGCACATGCTTTGTAATTTGAAATAGGCATCTGACCTTTGACAAAGATGATACCATTTCCCTACCCTTAAAAAAAAGTATCACAAACGCAAAAAAATTTAAATCTTAACGTCAGCACGGGACGTATATGAAAAACCTAAAATCTTAATCTCGAGGCTGCAGAAAAAACACGACGAATTTTCTTGACTTTGAAAAAACAATTTAATGCTATGATAATCATTAATAATGCATTTAAAAGATTTCGTAAACTTGTTGAAATTAGTATATATCTAGAAAATGTCTTGAGAGAATTAATCTTCGCCTCAAGTTTGAAAGATTCTTCAATGTTTCAGTCCTAATTGAGTCCAAATATATTTTTGAACTAATGTTTCTCTCTATGTTTGTTTGTCTTTCAGCCTACTATATAAAACCCATTAAGCTACATGGATGAATGCAGAATGTTTTAAATTTGTGGTTTTCTAATAAAGTCTGGAAGAAATCCGTCTATAGAAGCTTTCATTCGCCCAATGTCAACACTTTCTAATCAAGATAGCAAATAGCTGAATGGAGTAAATAAAGTCTCTGTCTTCTTCAATCCTGGTGGCCATGTGAACACGATATCTAAAGAACAAGTATAGATACTTGAATAAAATTTGATACACAATGTTATCATCAGAATGTAGATCTATGCTGCCCCTAGCTCAAATCCGTCGACGGGTTGCCCACCATCGATCTCTTAGAGTGTGGAACACAATAGTTTTAAAACGTACGATCCTTTTAAATGAAATTGTGCAGAGGCCTCTGAACAAAATTGTTTTCATGTATCAGCTTTGGATCCAATCTACTAGCAGAAAGGTGTCTGAAATGCGACCAGTTTCCTCTTTCTTCTTCAGTATAATACATCAGCACAACACGCATCATAATGTGTCACTGCTATAATTTCACATCTTCGTTCGCAAACATGGAGAGACGAATAGACAAACTTTCGGAAAATGATTTCAGACCTTCAAAACTCTATTGGAAGAAAAACTGCAAATTTGATGGTCGAATACAAAATGTCGCTAGACTAGCTCTCCGTTGCGTTTCTGAGATACAAGACAGTGCGTATAACCGCAAAATGAATCTTTTTACTTGTCTGAAACAGGTTTATTAGGCATCACGATGTCGAATCTTGTTTATCACGAAATTTTCTTTGCATACTTCGTGCAAATGAAGGAAATTGGCAAAATTCTATAACAGGTCATAAATTCCACATACCTCTCTGGTCTAAATGAATAGCAATAATTAGCCAACAAAGAATCACAAAATCAGAATTAATGCTAATATCTACTCTTTAATCAAATTTAATAATCTTCTAAATGTGATTAAAACTTAAATTTTCATAGTCGGGTTACAAATTCACCTGTTGACTGAGATCTAAAAGCTTTAATATATTCATGTTTATCTAATAAAGCTTCAACTCTCTAACCTTGGTAAAAAAACAACGCTACTTCATAGTTTAATTCGGCCATTTTGAACTTGAAAATTCTACACAGTTTAAGATAACAAAGTGGAAAAAACATTTGTTTTAAAATGATGATCCAGCATTTTGATCCTTGTTTGATTTCAGGCGTCCAATTTTTCTGAATATACTTTCTGCATATCGCCTCTAAAAGTTATATGAAACCAAAGCAATATTTCACGCCAAAGAAAAACGTTCTTGATTTTACTTCCTGTTAAAAGTTAACCAATGCACACCATCGAGTAAAACTGATATAATGTTTTAAACTTTTCATTTACTTGCAATATTTTTTGTTCCAGTTCTTAGTTAGTAATTTGATTCAATGGATTAAATTACGGTACTTTTTGTAAAAAAAAAGAATAATGAACAGTAGGATGTGGCTTTATAAAATGACAAACTGAAATACACAAGCCGGGTGCCAGCAGAGACAGATATGTCACGGATGTCACGTCACACAAAACTTTAATGATTGTCTCCACCCCACTTCTTTCATGTAGTCTGCCTGTCAGCCACATAGCCTCCTTGCACGCAGCTCACTGCACCCAGTGGCTTGATCTCACTGGATTCCCTTAACCAGTAAATGTCCTTCCTGCCAGCAGGAGAGATTTGCGTTTCCAGTCAAATTCATCGTTTTAGATACTGCTTTTCAAGGTAGTTATTTAACACGTTAATATTAAAGAGTTTTTTCCTTTTGTAACGTCAAAATGACACCGAGATTTGATGATCATCCACGTTTTAAATGACCGGTGTTAGAAAAAATTGAAATTCCCCACCTGTCCCCCACTTTCTGTAAACGCGATCGACTCAAAACAGCACATCTGCTAAGAATAACGTTCCGTGGTGTCTTTACAGAAATATGTACTTTTATCAAATTTAAAGAAATTCACCGTAAGGTTCAATTGTTCATCCATTTTGCATCTGTAAACATAACCGGTGATACCTAACCAGCTAAATGAGTGAAATACTATGGTTTAGGTAATACCATAAATTCAACAATCATTTTCAATTGGTACAAAAAGAAAGCATTGTAATGGCTAAAATATCCATCGTCTATATTTGAGAATCACACGTTTATCTGCCTCCATCTTCCTAATGAAAAGAACTAACAGGTCTTTCTGTCAGTGTGGCGAAACATTGCATTCAAACCGAACAGCTAGAGGTCTAAAAAGCTGAGATCTCAAAACCAAATTTGAATATAGCAACTTTGATGATATCAAATAAAAAAATTGGTTTGTTTTTCTGTCCGAGCATCTTCGTGTCATTTGATGACAGCTCACAGCCAGGAATGCCATTGATCATTTCTGCTTGAAATGTCCTTGTAGTATTGACGCATTTAAGTAGTTGTATAATAGCTATAAACAATATATTTGCATTCTTCATATTTATTCTTTAACTAGGCTTTAAAGATTTTTCATGCTCATTTCTGAGCATCTAAATTTTATAAATTAGAGTAATAGATGAAAGCAAAAATAACTCTTGAAAAATTATTTTAAAAAAATTCTTTAACTCATTGTTAGTTAAGATTTGTAGAAGTTTCTAAATTTAAATCTTTATTAAAATATGTCTGGAAGCCAAAAAACCTAATAATTTTTTTAACCAAGTATTAATCCCACAGTACCAGTCCCTTAATTTTAGATATGCAGAAACTCATTAGTACGCAGTAGAACTTGGCTGTTGCACCCCTTTAAGATTTAAAGTGACAGTCACTTCAGACTTATCTACAAATTTCCACCCCAATAAGGAAATTTTGTGCTGTTATAGCAGATTTAACATGTTTGGGGTTTATTCTGAACCATAATCAGATAAGAGGATAAAATCTAAATGCCCCTTATTCTGCTAAATTTTCAAAACCAATACGAGAAGTTTAATAAATTATTGTTGGCTATACGGCCTTGTGTGGTATAATGGGACTGTCATCTTTTTTTCTATTCAGATATATATTGTTATTTGTCCCGTTTTCTTCGAGCCCACAAATGCAAACGTAACAGAAAAGGTTTCCTAACAAATCAAAGCTGGAATGAAAGAAACATACAGTGGAAACAACTGAATGACAGATTTGTTCCTTTATAATTTTAAAATACTTAATCTCCACTTATAATTATGCAACAAAGAAAATGATATAATGTAAAAGAGTAAAATCAACCTTAAAATATGATCAAGGCGAAAGAATAGTCATGCATTTTTTTTTACATTTCTTCTCGTATTCGGCTTTATTAGATTAAAAATTTTACACATTTTTATCAGAAAATACTACAAACCTCCTACCTACCCACTCTTTTTTATGTTTTTTATTTATTTAGTACTGAAACGTTCCGTATCAATGGCAATACTGGTAACCCTAAAGGTAGCAGGCTTTAACACCTCCAGGCCACATACAAAATGATCTCTGAGGAATAGTCTGAAATATGATCCTCCAGTTCCATTGTATTACAGCCAAAGTAACATAGACATCAAGGCCCTTTCAACGGTATTGGATAGAAGATTGGAAAATATAAATTAAGTTTTCAAGCTAGAAATAGAGATTTTGAAATTAACTTAGTTAGGTAATATTATGAAAAACAAATATCAAATGCAGTGATACAATAAAAATTCTGTAACGATTTTGTGGTGATGTGGTTAAAGCTTGGAAAGAAAATAAAAGCAGACGATTCTAAACTTTTCACAAGGAACTTTCCTGGAAAAAATACAGAAAATTATTTAACAACCTAAGATATAACGCACGGATCTGCAAATTTTGTGGAACGACGGTGATTTTTTTGTTAATAGTAAAAAGAATTCACATCAATTGACGATGATATTTAACAGAGGTTCCTACTGATAATGTATCGATATAATTTAAAGAAATACGAACAATGAGGTAGCGATGATGATGAATGTGGTATAAATGGAAACATTTGATAAAGAACAATTTTCCCTAAATCATGTGGATCCTTTGATATAATATCTGAACTTGAAAATCGCTACAAGTCAGGAATATGAGAAATGCTGAAAACCTTTATAATAACGAACGAATATATATTCATAAAAGATGTGTTCAAAAAAACAATGCTGGGATATTTAAGATTCAGATTTAGTAAAGTATTACCTGCTACTAATAGTACATACTTTCTTGGATATCCGTCTAGTTCAAGTTATAATACCAGTGATTTAAAAAAGACCAATTTATATAACTATTTGTTCTCCGATCAAGGCAAATTTTAGAAACTAAATCCTCTAATTTTATCTTTAAACTATTTTAATAAAATGATTATTGTAAATAGTAACAGATTTCCTATCTGAAGGCTTGATTTTTAATCAAGGTTTCATTTGAAATAGAAAGAAGTGAAAAAATTCCAAAAGGCATTAACTTTCTGATGTTACGTAGAGTTCTCTATAGTCGTCACAATATCCGCCCAAATATTTGAAGAAGAATTGACTCAGCAGGGAAGAAACCATCTATCACAGTGTTTGAGAAGTTGTCTGAGGATTCTTAACCCCACTTTCACATTTTGTAAGCTATAGTTTAAATTCAAATTTTAATTTAAACTCCAAACTTTAAAAAAAAAGCTGTTGTGCTTCAATGCTACATGAACAATATAATTGTCATTGAGATTGCATTCTTCAATGGTATAAGGCCTTTCAAAGGAGAGGTTCCCTATTAAAATCTCGGTTAAAATTTAACTGAAGTTCCGAAAGAAAAATACTAATCAAAAGTATAAATATCCCTTGTCTAAAATGTTCATCTGCATTTCTTAGAGGAAGATTTTCTTTAGGTATTTCCTTGCCAAATGATCTAGGAGCCCTCAGTTCACTATTACATCGCCAAATGCAGTGGTGTAAAAAAGTTAAGCGTATTTCGTAAAATGATAAAAAAAAGTAGTTAATATTGGTGAAATGGTTCAGAATCACTTTTTTGGAGAATCAAGGGTCCTACAAACGGTTAAACTGAGGATTTCGGTCACGAGAGCATTTTAGAGGACGAATTTGTACTGTTTGTACGAATTGTTACTATTTCATGGGATTTCTTTCATTTGAGAATTAGAGACATTAAATACAGCAGTTGTTAGTCCCAACTTTTTATTTATATCTTGACTACGGGACACAGTACAGTTGAAATACACAGAGTTGTTGATATTATATGCAAAATGAATGAAAGATATTCCTTTTAACACACTAGGTAAACAGTCCGAGTTTTCATCTAAAATCGAAATCAACTCGACCCTCCAGGCCGGCAATTTTTAATTTACGATAACCCGTATGACCTCGTCAGTACCCCTCTGGTCGGCGATTCTCAATCGAAATCATTAATTCCAGATTAACATATAAATATTTTGCAAATTAAAATGTTGTCCGTTCTAACATTTTTTGAGACTCTTCACCTGTTATTTCCTGTGATTGAATTGGCAACAGGTCTTTAGATGGAGCCCATAGGACCGTAGAATCTCAATCAGGGCATTTGTTTATGTAACATGGTGATGTGAAAATGCTTGAATGTAGCAGATGATGCCAAAATATTTTCTTCCACCCGGAAACAGTAGTATGACTGGAAACGTTGGAGCACGTGCTCCGTCTGATGCGGCTGGATCTTATAAATGTTAGCTGCGACTGGTGAAAAACAAAACTGCGTCGGGCAGAAGATGAACCTTGGTCATCTGTTTGGAATACAGCTATACTAATTGTTAATTGAATTATTGGTACGGCAGGTTTATAAAAACAGTATAATTTGCATTTTTTCTGTGTAATTGCTCATTACAGTGCTGCCTAATGGGGAGTTTTTGGACTAAATCTTTTTCGATGCGATGAGAAATATAAATATATAAATACCATTGTGCATAAAATGTTTATCCCGCAAAGCATTTAACAATCCGATTGTTTTTTGAGGTTCCTTGAAATATATACGGATTTTTTTGCCTACTCTGAAATTAGATTTGGAAAAAATTAAGTATTCATGTAGCTTTGAAAACGGAAATAAAGAAGTTTCTAGCGAAGATGAGATATCATGTTGTATACAGTTAGTATTCAAGATTTGAAAATTTGTAAAGGAACTATTACCACTTTTAAAATTTCAGAATCTTCTATATAAAATTTTAAACTTTAGGCCGTTACGTATTCACTTAGGAACGTGGTTTTCTTTAAATTAAAGCAAAGATTTTTATGTCTGGGCTGGTAATTGAAATTTAGTTTTATTTTCATTTGATATGGATGTGATATGAAAATTTCAATGTTAGACTATGCGAAACTAAAAGTTTTAAGAAAGGATTATTTGTAGTTTCAGATACAGCAGAAGAATAAGAGCAGCAATGGAAGTGAAAAAATGCAATGTTTTGTTTTGTTTGCTCAATCCGCGTAGTATTTCAACATCAATATTCGAAATTAAACCCTCTTCAGGGTTATAAACTCTGTAAAAAAGTTTGTTTACTTTTCGTCACATCTGCATGTTCACAGAAACATAATAATAAAACTAAGATAATAAAACTAAGAAGGAGGATATGCAGAGGATTCACGCTTTCGTATGGTAAACGATAGCAGCGCCCTTATTTGTGGAAATTGGAATGATCTAGTTCGATTCCCTCATTTTCATCTACACCCAACCAAAATGGTGCCATGTTGGATCATTGGTATGGATAAATGGATGTTTTATTGTTGCATATTGTCTATTCCGGATAATTTATTTTGATTTTATTTATAAGAGGATTGCGACAAGTACGTTAAGAATAAGTCGAAGATATCTGGAAAATATCTATTATTCAACATTCCTTAAAAAGAGAGCTATGTGTTTAAAATTTTTTTCAAAAATTTATCAAATGTGATTCAAATGCATTAGAAATTTGTAATATTTAAAATAAATTATTGCTTCTGTATAGGAAATAATGATATTTTGTTTTATTTTTTTGCATTTGCAATAGCATTTGAAAATGCTTATAATATAGAATAATAATTCCGTAAAAACTTTAATTTTTCGAATTTTGAAACATTCATTCCCATGTAATATGAATGAAAAATTTTAAAATATATTAATTTATCTTTCGTTATTAATGTCGAAAAACTTAATTTATTGCTAATATTGTTACTTTTTAAACTGTTATGATCAGTTAAGGTAATCAGTTTTCAATAAGTAACAATCAGGACATACTTACATTGTGAAAATTGGGATCGCTTTCACCATATTTTTAAAAGTATTAAAAACAATCTTTATAATAGTCACAGTGCCTTTTGCTTGGTTCATTCATAGTATAAATTTAAATAAGGAGGAAATAAATATGAGATATTAGAAAAAGCATATATTATTCTACCGATAAACGTTTAGAACCGTAACATCTCAATTACGCTATTCTTAATTTTTTCCTGATATATTTAGGAAGTATGAATTTGTTTTAATTACAATTCATTTTTTTGCATTTTTTGAATTACGTCTATATAGCAAATATATTTTTTCGAACTGAAAACCAGCCCCTGAGTCATTTTATGAGTAAGTAGCTGTTATGCCCGACGATACTCGCGATTAAAATACTTTCATGTCCTATATTTTCGAAAGTAAAAAACTACTTTTCTATTGAAAATTAAAATACATAAAATTATTTTATCGTCTGAAACGTTTTTAATTAAAATGAGACGATCAATTGAACCAGTCGATTTTTAAAAACTGCCGATAGTTAATTTTCTCCATAAGTTAGTAATATTTGTTGTATATATACTTCAAATTTTGTTCATAAATGTTGCAGTTAATAAATGTTTTGGGATAATTAATAAGATAGTACATTTTTCATTAAAAAAGTGGTAAAATATATATGAATAAAAAATAATAAAATTATCCTTCATCCAGAATTCTTCTAATGAGATCTAGCAACCGTTTTTATGTATTCTTGTTCTTCACCAATAAAAAAAAGTGTTACAAATTTTAAATTTTATAGACAATTTAATTTTTGAAAAATTATATAAAGGAAGGCAACGAATTGAACGGAAATGAAACATATGTCATTGAACAGCTAATTTTTTTAAATTATAATATGTGTAAAAATAGTAAAATTTTTATGACATAATACATATTTTCGAAAAATATCACTCAAAACGCCAAAAACTTGCTTTTTTTCCAATTAACTGAAATTTTAATTAGATTTGGAGCTCTTTCTCTTCTTATATAAAATATATTTATAAGTATAAGCAAATATATCAGAAATAAAGGTAGATTAGTTCAAAGTCTAACCGTTGCCTAGCAACGGAGTTGCAATAAATTTGCGTTATTTTAAAATAGTCTGCAGGTAATTAACAATTTGTGAAATTTCTAAAAAGTTATAAAAATTGAAGGAAACATTTCACAGTTAAAACATTCGCATCAATGAATAGGAGAAATTTTGAACTTTAGGAAAGTATTAAAATATTTTTTGGGAACAATTTGTGCCGATGTTATTGCTTTAAAACGGTTTTGCTATATTTCTAATTAACTGACTGTTTAATTAACTTTTGGGATTCAAAAAGTTGACAAAATGCTTCCTCCTCTCTTAAATAATAAGTGTGCAAAGTTTGGTTGAAATCGGTACAGTAGTTTAGGAGGAGATGTGGAACGTATCAACATGCATACATACCCACAACGACTTTTATTTATATTAAGACAAAATTTTAAAAATCCAAATCTCAACATTTTGAAAAATTTTATTCATTTTTTTGACACTGACCTTTCTACCACGCTATCCTTAATTTGCCATTCTTCACGAAGAAGTATTCGAAAAAATTAAATATTAACTTTTGAATTCATGTATATGAGAACATATTCCTTTTCTTCTTTTAAAGTTTTCACCAAACATTTACTTCTCCTAAATACTGAAGTAAATTATTTCGTAATTTTTGCGACCTTATTTTTGGATAATATTTTAACTGTAAATTTCTTTTATATTGTTCATTTTCTAATTACCGTTTCTTATGTAAATTGAATTTCAAAGGATAATAATTATAAAAGAAAGTAATAAACGTCTATTGATAGCACTCTTTCTACTCCAGTGTCTCCAAAATGACTTTAGAACTGAATTTCCCCCTGAATATGGATTCGAAATTGTAGAGACTAATCTCAACAACAAATTCGAAACTTAACAATAAGGCAAGGCTTTGAGCTCCCAATGTTTCCAATTTTACCTTGTTCAATGATCGTGACTTTCAATTTACATTACAAGAGCGTTGGAGAGTTAATTGCAAATCACACAAAAACTAAAGTAGACTGCATATTACATTTATCTTGAGTTCAAGTAATCAATATTTTTTATAGATAATGAAGAAGGCTCTTATGTCTTAACAATTCAAATCAAGCAACTGAAACTGTTTGAAAGGACTTTTTTATGTCAGCAAACATTTGCATTCTAACATAAAAAACAAAAACTTGGCTTCTTCTCCTCTTAAAAAGTGTATTCAAATAAAACATTCGTAATTTAAATTAAGATTTATGCTTCTAAAAGACTTCGAAAATCCTTATTTTTAAGAGAATATCAAAGAAGGCAACTGCTTTATCATATGGAAAGCCTGTTAGAATACAGACATTAAAAGAATAAACAAAATATGGATGAATGTTGCTATCATGAGATTTAAAAAAGCGTAGGAAAACAAACATTCGTTTTTCATACTTAGCATGCATTATAATTAAACGTACAATAAAAAAGCAAAAACTAGAAATAAAATTGGAAAAAAAGAAAAAAAAATGTAAGTAAATGCAAGAAAAAAATAAAATGTAATAATTTAACGTAAATAGATTGTTTTCAAAGTTACAAATGTAACAAGGAATACGTCTTTCGGTGCCTTCTAAACGAAGAGTAAAAGTTATTGATCATTCATTTAAAAATCGAGCAATGATAATGCAGATGTTTTTATACTTTTTACAAAAGAATTTCATTAGAATTTACAGTTCAAATGTTTCATTGTTATTTATCCTTTGCATCTTCTATTCTCTATCCGAAAAGAATGTTCTAAACACCAGTTTCTGAAAATCAGTTTGGAAACGGCCGATTCCATTCGTGTGCTCCATCGTTTTGCGATTCAATTTTAAAGCAGCTGGATATACAAATCTCAGTAGAGAACATAATGGAAGAGATGACTCAGACACACAGTTGGATCTTTTTACTAAACGTGCGAAGCAGCCGTTGCCCGTCAGTGCAAGTCGAACATTAGCACCCACGCAGGCCTGTCTTGAGCACCCTGGGCTGAAGTTTTCGCGCCCCATCGGAAATATAAATTTAAATATGAGCGCCTATGGCCTAAAGAAAATACCAATCTAGTAAAATAATTGACAGAAAATAAAGAAGAAAATTGTTTTGCTGACCATCGCCTTAGAATTTGGCAAATAACTGCATTTCGTCACTAAACAAGCAACGCCACTTATCACAATTTTTTGAAATTTGAAATAGGTAGGAAACACTCAATTTTTTTAAATCCAATAAACGAATATTTCTGAATTTTTTCCACATCTGATTGGAGAATGTACCATGTTCTTATCAGATGGTATAAAAAATTCAGAAATATTCTTTATCCGTTTCGAAAAATTTCCTAATTTCTACCTCATGGAAATTTCAAAAAAAAATAGATAGGTGGTGGTGATTGTTAAGGAACGATTTTCATGTTTAAAATTATAATTAAATAAATATTTGGAAATAATATCAGTATAATATGCCTTAATAGCAATTAGCATAATCCGGCATCTTACCGAAAATCATATCACAATTAAGCTTTAATAAAACACAACTTTTGATGGGATAGTAAAATTGCTTGTCGCTGATTACCAGCTCTTTTCTGTGAATGATAAAATATGGAGAGCATTTTGATCAATTGCTATGAAAGCAGATTTATTTATTATTTCTATATCTTAAATAATGCCACTATATTTATTTTGAAATACATTATAAAAATTAACATTTTTTCAACCGCCTTTTGTTGCTACTTTCTCTACTTTCACAAATGATAAACTTTTATCCCAAGATTTAAGGGAGGCATAAGAATTGCGAGACTAAAACTTACATATTTTACTACTTAGTTGGATATTCTTCAGAATCTACAATAATTTTTAAACATAAGGTACATGAATGCCTTTTTGTTTTGTAAATTTTTCAACATTATTCCTACATTCTTAGGTCAGCAACTTATTTAGTTCACATTTGCTTAAGCTGAAGAGATGCGTCGCTCACACAAATGTACCAGAAGACATTAAAATTGGATCAAATTTGGATGATACTGTAATTATTTCAGTTGGCTTTTGGATGAAAATTCTGACAACGACTTTGAACAAAAACGCTTTTGATTTTCACCTCATGAAAAGGTGCAAAAGTGGAATAAGGTGATGGGTTTTTTGACCTGGTAAAAAATGCTGATTTGTAAATTGAAATATTTTTCTTTATGCTTTTAATAAATAGCATAATGGCATGATAAAATTATGATTGATTATTGTTGATGATTGTTATTTCCAAGTTCATTGATTCGCCGAGGTTGGTGCTTAATTTAGAGAGAAAATTCGTTCACTGTTCAGCGAAATTAAGGAAAGTTTGGTGAAAATCTGGGTAGCAGTGTTGAATGATATAGTCAGGTCTAATATTTGACAGTGTCCCATGGTCATTCGAAATGGTGGTATTTTACATAGAAAGCCTTTTACATTTTTTAAAAATAAGGTCAAAAATTCCAAATATGCAATTTTGCTAAAAATTATAAAAACTGATGTTTTATGAACTCGTATTGTTCCTAATCAACTTTACATAAATTGAAAAATGAGGTATGATTCAACGTAGAATTTTATTCTCTTTAATTTTTGTTCCTGAAAAGTTTTTGAGAAATGTGTCATTTGTGAGTTATTGTTGAAAAACAGAAAAATGGACGAAAATGTCGGGAATTTTGGGACCACTCCCATCATTTGAAAATTGTTGTAAACTTTAAATAATCCTTTTTGAATGTAAATAAAAATTCTGAAACAGTTTCCAAATTTTTGCGAATTAATTGAGGCAAAATTCTATCCTCCCTTGCCTCTTCGTGGATAGGGCCTTTTTCACGTTAAATTACACTTAGAAAGTGAAACGACATCCCACTGTAGTTGTGCGGAAGCTGGAAGAAGGGGGGTTGATACTCGCTCAGGTGTTGCTTCAAAACAGGACGTTAATATAACCAACCTAAACTTTAAAAATTCATTTCTTAAAAAATTCTTAACGTATATGCCAGACATGTATGAAAAATATCATATGGTTAAGTGAATCAGTTTAATTTCCTTGTATTCTGATGCGTCACAATAAATAGAAACAAAATTTCCATTCTTCAAATCCTCCTCCAATAACCGGTTTGCATACGACACTAGCATTTCGTTGTAGAACAAGTAAATTTCTCATTCAAACAGGATTTGATTTTTTTGCAGGTACAATCCATTAATTTAAATGACTTGTTATGCATTACGGTGTGTTATGCTCACAAACTTTCAGCTGCAGCTATTTTTTTCTCTGCATCTTTAAACTGCTTTTTCTTAAAATAAAATTCGTACTTTAACTCGCAATTGCTGGGAACACGGCACGTTTATGTTTGCTAGTTTAAGTGTGTTTTACAAATTACATTTTACGATAAGTCAGAACAAAAGTTTAAAAATCAGTGCTTTACTGTTACAATTAGTGCGAATGGTCGCCATTCATCGGTAAAGCGCGTGCTGAATGGGACTGCAAAACCGAAATAAAAAAAAAGAAATAGGAAAATGTATTTTATAATTTGTATGTAAAGAATTTCAGTTTATTGCATAAGAATTGAAAACAGCCAATGGAGTTTTTTCAATTAATTGAAATTCCATCATTGCAAAATGAAGGAACCCTTGTTTATACTATTTTTAAGAGAAAATATTTGAATTTTAGCTGTGAAGGTGCATTGCGTTTTGGAAATAGGGGGATATAAAGACCAAAAGTTAGCCACTCATGTAATAATAGCGATGATGGCACTGTTTCACCACTACCAGAGAAAGTTAATCGAGTTTTAGTGTTCCAGAGTCTCCCCCCACCGCGTGACTTTTCCTCATGTCGATCATCTCGTGTTCTTTTCTCACGAGACGATACTTTAACTTTTTTACTTTCAGTTGATTTTTTTCACTTACATAAATATTTAAAAGTTATAATTCTTTTATTAAATTGAGTTCAGATTAAAATTATATGTTATTAAAGAAATGCAGCTATATTTTAAAAGTAATGCATTTATTTTTCTTTGTAGATATAAAGTTAAAATTTTTACAAGAATTTTTTAGATAATTTTGAATTTGAAGATTAAGTTTAGGATTTCAATTTATGATGGCGAAAATCAATTCAATAATATTTTCTGTAATTGATATTACATGGCAAGTGACACTAACTAAACCTGTCTGAAAATGAATGTTTTAGTGCCCTCCTGTATCTTGAGCTCTCTGTTTAAAGACCAGTAACAAAATACAGGCAAAAGCCTATAGAATAAACATTATACTAGAAAATTTAGAAGGAAAATCTTGTTACAATTGCATCTACTGATATATTTGTAAAATTCAAATAAATTATGAAATAAATAATTAAGTAAAATGAACCCTTTTCTTCTTGACATTGTAAAAATAGCTTTCGAGGCTGACTTAAATACAAGGGCTATATCTTCAACCAGAACTATTGAGAGGAGCTGAGATATAGAATAAACGAACTCTTAAAAATCTTTTTTAGAGAAAATTTAGTGTTGGAAAAAATAATTCATAAAAATTATGAGTCCGTTGTTAGAAAATGCTCCCTAATAATGAGGCTTAGACCTAGATGTGAGCTATTTAGCCTTCTTCAAAAACTAACGGCATGATCTAGAATAAACATAAATAATAAAATATTAGAAGAAAGATAAGAAATAAATGAAGTACATTTAACCAGTTTAAGGGTGGTGGGACCCTAGGGTCATTAACCCTAACCTTTACTTGATGTATCTTTTCTCAAATCTGTTATATAGATTCATGTTTGAAATTTTTATAGAGTAAAGTACACCTTTCCTAATTATACGTATTATCTTATTAAAAAAACTCGAAACTTTTTCTTCATCAGTTTTTCTTCTTAGCAAACATTTGATTAATTGACTTTCCACTGTTATAATGGCTTTCCTTTTTCAATATCAAATATTCATTAGTAAAATTACCTAGGAAAGTGATTGATCTATTAAGTAGTATTAGTAATATTTTGCTGCATAACTGACTAAGAAGAGTGCAGATAAAAGCTTTCAAAAGTTTCCTCAATATAAAGACGCGTCATTCACCCTAGATATATTCTTGTGAGAGGAGACACAGAAACAAATTAGTACAAAAGATTAACAACAGGGGCCCTGATATAAGAAAATAAAATATACACAAAATCATGACAATAGCAGCATTTTTATAACACCCACAAGTGTTCCAACGGCCAAAACCTCAAGAAACAATACACTTCAGAAAAGATCCACAAAATAGCAACTGAGCCAAGTAAAAGAAAGAAATTCACACACACACACAGCTGCGTGTATGTTCTAAATAAACGGGATCTGATTAAAGCCGGTTTCTTCAAACCGCTTAACAGGAACTATGAACCCTGTAAGGGGGGCCATGTTTTCTTATCCTTACCATGTCGAAAGCTTCCCAAAACAATTTTGTTCGTTCAAATTAACGATAAATATATTTTTTCTAACTTTGGTCCGGTGTACTTAACAAGCTTTTTGAGACTATCACTCGATGTCCGAGTGGTTGAATTATCTACATATTGTTTGATAAAACCCATAGCACCGCAAGAAATAATCAGTAACATGATGAAATGTGAAGTGCTTGAATGTAGAAGATGATGACAGAATGTCTTCTTCCACTTGAAACTGACAGAGCTGTGACTGGAAAAGCTAGGAACATTTGCTCTGTCTAAGGCGCGCAGGATCTTATAAGGTTAAGCGATAGTAAAAGAATAATACTGTGTAGGGGAAGATAAACCTCGTCAGCTGGAATGCAGCTAATACTAATCGTTAATGAATTTGGTGACTGCAGTTATAACAAACGGTAAAAAATTGCATTTTTATCTGCGTAGTTGCTCTATTATAGTGTCTGCCTGGCTGGGAGTTTTCCCTAGAATTTTTTTTCTAAATGATAAAAAATAAACCACCATTGTGCGTAAATAATTATGCCCCACAGAATTTTTTACAATCCAGATATTTTTTAGTTTCTTAAAATCTCTACAGATTTTTTGTCTGCTTCTGTATTAGATGTGGAAAAATTAAGACTATTCATGTAGCTTGAAAGGGGGAAAAAATAAATTTCCAGTGAAAATAAGATATCACCTTTACATACTTATTACTCAAGATTTGAAAATTTCTAAAGAGAAGAGCCACTTTTTATTGGCAGGGAAACTACTATATAATTTACTAACTTTGCAATTGCAGAAAGTTCTCTCAAAAAAATTGTTCATACATGAATGCTAAATTTTATGTCTGGGCTGGTAGATTGAAAATCAGTTTCTTTTTTTTCATTTGTTATGGATGATATGAAAACATGAATGTTTCACTTTGCAAGATCTACAAGTTCTAAGATTGGATTATTAGTAGTGTCGATATAGCAGAAGAATAAGATCAATCAATTAGTGAAGATAAAGAGTGTACTGTTTACCCACAACCGGCCTGCTCATGCTACGAAAGGAAATCAAGTTTCATGGGCTGAATACGCAATAACACAACATCAATTAGAAATTAAACTCTGTTTCGGGGCATACATTTGCGTAAAGTGGAAGGATAGCAGCGATATCGATGGAAATAGAGATTAAATAGTTTGATTCACTCCATTTCCAACAAAATCAACCTATAATGATGCCATGTTGGATCTTTGATATTGGATAAATGGAATGTTTTTTATTGTTGCATATTGTCTTCCGGATATCTTATTTCAATTTTATTTATTAGAGGATTATGACTAGTACGTTAAGAATGAATCCGATGATATCTTGCAAAATACCTGAATAGATTCCACTGAGTGAGTAACATATGTTTTTAAAATGTTTTGACAAAACGTTTATCAAATGTGTTTTAAATTAATAATAAATTTGTATAATTTAAAAAAATAATATAGTGTTTGCATTTTGAAGATAATGTATATTTTGTTTTTTATTTTTTGTGCCATTGCAGTAGTTACAATGCATATATTATGGAATAATAATTCCCTTTGAAAGTTTTGCTTTCCAGAATTTTGAAAAGATTTATTCCCCTTGTAATATGAATTAAAATAATATTTTAAGATATGATTTATCTTTCTCTATTACAGTCTGAAAACACTAACTTATTGTTAACTTTTTAAATTGTTATGATAATTTCGAGGTAAGTATTTTTCAAGAAATATTAAAGCAGGACAAAGTTATAGGGTAAGAAATTTAGGGATCGCGTTCACCATATTTTAGATTAAAAAACAATCATTATAATAAGTATATAGTGTCTTTTGTTTGTCCATTCATTATGTACGAATCTAAATAAACCGGAAATAAGACTACAGATATCGGGGTTGTTTATAAACTGTCTAGGCGTTTCACCGTATTTTACGTTGTCCATTGGACTATCCCATAAGCGGAAAACATGCATTTCAACGTATGGTTGGAAACACGCCTTAATCAGGATTGCACGTTTTACTTCCATTGCGAACTGTCTCTAAAGGGTGCGAGACGTATTTTTCTGGTTATTCCCAAATCGTTTGACAACTTGATTGATTATCTCGGGAGGCAGTCATCAACACAATGAGTGCAGAATGTACTCACTGCAAATTAGAAATGCTACAGGATCAAGACCCGACACCCCTGTGGTTTGGGACATTTTAATACTATCTGCGTGAGGGACTTCTTTCAGAAAGAAGAAGAAGTCAGTAAGTTATTTTCTGAGTTGTAGCGTGTCAAGATTTGGAATCTTATTCTGTATAAGTTTGGTTTAATATATCTCAGCCTGGTTTAAATTGTATGTATATGTTTCAAGTTTTATTCCTGTAATACATTTATGTTATAAGGGATTTAATTTCAATTTCTCAATGTTTTCACTTTCAGTATTGTAAATAAAACAGATTTTTGTGGTCCCATCTCATTCAATAACACATTCAATGGAAAAAAATTCGAGAAGCCAGGAGGGCTAAGCTAGAAAAGCTGCCATTTATATATAATTGAAGTTAATTCTTGAATCAATGCTTCTGCCTTGTTAACAAATGTTACGATTATTATCTTATTCACATATTATCTACCTAAATTTGTCCTTCCAAGAAATAAAAGCTCATTATTTGTATAAAATTAGAATAATTTTAGGAATATATAGAAAATAGTAATTTTTCCAACCTTCAAATTAAATCAAAACTTTCAGTTTTATAATTATTATTTCATTATATTCATAGTGATTTAAAATATTTTTTTTTAATTTTATGGTCTTGAAATGTGTGTACAAAACTATAACAAGTTTTTTTTCGGTTGGTTTTCTATTTGCACTACCCTAGAAAATTTCTTCTAATTCATCAAATTAACAACAGAAAATAATTCAATAATATATTATTTTTTCAAATAATTATTAGTCAAGTTTATTTTTACCTCACTTTGAAAGAAAAAAGTACAGGAAATAAATGTTAAAAGAAAGGGATGAAGAATTTTATTTTTTATGTTAAAATATTGTCTTTTGTCAAGAGAAAAAATTTGGTTTACATGAAAACGCAAAATAATATCACCTAAATTTAATATTTGAGTGATCTTATACGACTTTAGTTATCTTTTTTAAGAGAGCTGATAACATCTGCAGCTTAATTGTCTTAAGTTTATTTCAATAATCATTGAAAGTGTTTATTTCTTCCTTAAAAAGAAAGAATACAAAACCATTTGTAAGAAATATCATACTTCAATGATACTGTATTTATACATTAGTTTTGAGCGTTATGGTTTGCTGACTTCATTCTTCAATAAATGATCAAATCTAAATGCTAATTGACTACTTTTGAGTAAATATAATGTCAATTGAGGGTGAATTTAATAAATCACTATGAGACATGAATCATAATATTTCTACATCTGATGTCATTCCGCTACCACGCTATTGACATAAGTTTGAAGACAGTTCGTATGCAATACTATAGCGTCTCAGTCGCATGTATTTCAAATCCGTCACATACAAGATTGTGTATTTAGCACATATCTTGATGTGTGCTGATTTAATAAAGGATAATTTTTTGATCACAAATTGGTTATATATACGTTTTTTATTCTGAACTTGTGGATGTAGAATGATGTAAGCCAGGGATATTCTATCATTATCCATTATATCCATTATCCCCGCACACCTGTTAGTAGTATAATTTTCTAACCGCCCACCGGTTTCACAGTAACGGTCATTTATAAAGTTGGGAAGTAACTTTAATTTATAAAATTTATAAAGCAGAGTTACAACAAGTTAAAGCATATAATAATAATTACTTACCAAGTACTTTATGTCGGATTTTCGCTAAGTTTATAAAACAGCTTACTATAATTAAATCTATCTTTATGGTTGCTCCGCTACCGCCCATCATGAAAGCAGGAACGCTCACTAGTGGGCGGTAGGGACCAGGTTGACTACCGCTGTTTCAGAATATAGATTATTATGTGACTATCTATATAATAAGTGTTTATGTGCATACAAAACGGATTAAGCCAATTTAGCGCTGTTTATATTTATGATCGGCTCTAAATTTTAACCCTAATTCTCCAATTTTCGTTTCAATCTGGCAAAAAAGAGTCAAATGGCCCTGAAACTCAATATGCCAAGACTTTTCGACAAAAAATTATAAATAAGGAATTAAATTTAATTTTCTAAAATTCGCGACTGGATGCTCTAGTACCTGGACAATAGTATCAAAGTTTCAAATTTCAGGTGAATTAAATTTCCGTTTATTATAATAGAAGATAATCTCTTGCGTACTAAATAAAGGTATATGAATAATCTATTTCTTCCAATATTTAGCGCATTAGTTTTCAAAATGTAACCTTTAGTTTGAGAATTATTAACTCGTTCTCTTGAAACGCATATGTCACGAGTTTCATTACAAAAGGCTTGTAGCATATTATTTTATTTAAAACATTATTCAGGGTTAAGAAGGTTATTTATAATCCTTCATATGTATTGATTATTGCTGGCTATTTTGGAATATAGTTTATTATGTGACTATCTATATAATAAGTGTTTATGTGCATACAAAACGGATTCATCCAGTTAAGCGCTTTTTATATTTGTGATCGGCTCTAAATTTTCTACCTTTCACCGAATACTAAATCAAGAAACAATATGAAAAGTTTTAAAGTGCCATCAGACATTAGTAAGAAATAAATATATATATAGAAATGGCAGTGTTGTTGATCCTTAAAATAAAAGAAATTAATTTTACATTCATAGACTAATATACTGACTTGTAGACTGAAAATAAATTTAAGTCAAGGATATGAAAACGACAACTAATATTATAAAGTACAGCTAATATCTAAAATACAACTATTAATTAACAGCAAATTAATTGAAGTCACAGACATCTAAACAACATCAACTTTTATGCAACTTCAATGATGTTCACATTTTTAGAAACTCGCAACATGAAATATAAGTAATATCGCATTCATTTTTTGGCCTAACGGTCTGTCAGTTGTTTGGCCAAACGGTGTTCATTTTTGTCATCTAGTGTTAGAGACTCGGGCAATATGCAGAAAATAGATACCAACTGTCCATCTCGAAGACATGAAGTGTAATTTAGTCTCACCACAGGTGGGATCTCCGAAAGCAGTAAAACCCAGTTTGAATAGGTACCAAGCTGAATAGAACGGATTCTTGAGGTTAGTCCCTCCACGGGGGTTGCTGATTATCTACAGTTCAGAGGAGGGAAGAGACTGTATCTGCTACGCTTTCGGAACCTCTTCTGTTTGGAGGAAAACACACTTTTAAAACAGATAAAGGGTCTTCAATCTCTAGCTTTTCGAATCGCTTTACAAGGGAGACCGAACCACACAGAGGGTTAAACTGAAAAGTTGCCATTGTGTTGATCATTAAACTGAAAAGAAATTCTGTAGCTGCGTTAGTGCCTGGCAAACACATAGAGAATTCTATCAATTTACCAATATTCTTATAAGAAATACCATTTACATTGAATGTTGTAAATATATCATTCTATTTGTTAGATATGTTACAGTATTTTCACCAGCACAATTATCACAGCTCTAAACCAAGCGTCAGAGTCTAAACTTATCAAAAGTCCAAAACGAAGACTTCCTCACAGTATTTTGAACAAAATCAAGATAAAAAATAGCCTACAGGAAGCTTTGGAAGACCACTTTTAATTGCCTCTGCAAAATAAAATGTATTTACCTGTAAAATGAAATAGAAGCGAAAGCATCGAATACGGACAACACTGCATGGAGAGAACCTCTTGAAAGTCTTAACCTAGAAGACAATTCTCTATTTGAATTCAACAAAAAACTCAGGAAAAAGTTTATTCAAACACGTTCTTACTGGAAACCGACTGTTTAAAGTACACGTCACTGGGCCTTTCTTTATTCGCTAAAAAATTCTTTCCAAAATAATCTTGAACCCTAC
The DNA here is from genome assembly GCA_013235015.1 of Araneus ventricosus. Lineage (NCBI taxonomy): Eukaryota > Metazoa > Arthropoda > Arachnida > Araneae > Araneidae > Araneus > Araneus ventricosus. Next base: position 27,086 of record BGPR01009575.1, read on the forward strand.
ATCAATTGTCAAAAATACCTGGTTAACCGCACTTACAACAACCAAGTCGCTATCTCTTCTCCAAAACTCAACACACAATAAGAAATAATTTCAGTCAGAAAAACAGTCAGTGTTAAGAAAGCCACCGGCCCTGATGGTGTCTCACATAAACCTCTGTCTTCTTATCATAAATGCCATCGTCTACCTAACAAAAATCTTCAGCAAATATCTTATGCTAAATCACTTCCCTATTGGATGATACTGGCTTATGTCCTCATGTTTAAAAGATCCAAACAGAATCCGAAATTACCTAACTCCGACAGGCCCATCAAAATCCTCCTCACGAGACTTACCAAGATTTTGAACAGCAACACCTTCAACCCTAATGCTCAGTTTGATTTTCGACTTCGTCACAGCTGCACCCACTAATTTCTCCGCGTCACCAACACCATCATAGAAGACATCAGTGCAAAACTAATCACAGGTAGAGTATTCCTTTATGTTAGTTAAGCATTAGATGCAATGTGGCAAAATAAACTATTTTAAAAATTAATAAACTACAGAGTCCAAACGTATCTTCTTATCGTCATCAACTAGTTCCTGTAAAGTAGAAGATTCTAAGTCAAGCTCCTCCATGTCCTCTTTGACCAAGGAAAAATGAAAGTAGGCACACCGTAGGGGAGCTCCCTTAAGTCTTCTAGTCTATTATATCTTCAACGCCTATTTTCCCCGGAATTCCAGGACTATGAATTGTTTGTTTGCTGGCAATACAGTTATACTGGTACAGTCACGGAAAAAAGGAACCAAACAAAATCATTCTTTGACCCTTTCTTCTGTATGAAAAAGGCTACCAATTTTCAGGAAATAATGTCTGCTAAATGATTGTATGTCTAAAACATCATAAGGGGTTGTTTACATATTTGTAATTGCACTAATTTGAATTTCCAATGTTCCCACACATTTTTATCAATAGACTTCAAAACTGTATCGAATTTTTTTGACCGGATACCAAATTTCCTCATTCTAGCTGTATTTGTTTCAAAATTATAAACAAATAAAGTTTTGAGTAAAATTTTTAAGTTTCTATCGATATCTTGAGAAATAATATATTTATTGATATAGAGTTTTTGTTGTAATTTTATGAAGTATTCTACATTTTCTGCACTTATAATTTTGATTTTAAAAATATGCATGAAATTTCTCGTCATATTTGTTGATTAAAAATTTTTGAGTAGCAAAACTAATAAATTTTAACAAAAGTCGATACAAAAGGCTATTTTATGAGCTCAAACAGAATTTCAAGTTTTACGTTCGAGTTACATTTAATTTTCTATGTTCGTTTTTTGTGATCAAAAAATAATTATTTTACCATTTTTCTTCCTGCAGAAAAGCAAAATAATGAAAATGAAGAAGTAAAAATGTTTTTCTCCAGTGCACTGCGTTTTGTCAAGAAACTTAATATTTAATTCCTTCTGGAATTAATAGTAAAAATAAAACAAAAATTTATACATAATAGATCTTCAAACGTTAAAAGATGATAAGTATATTACAAATAATCAAAGATTAAAAAATAACATTTAAATTAAATTAAAATTAGTTTTAATATATGGAAGCTTCATCACTCCAATTACTTTTAAATAGTTTTTAATTTGTTCAAAAATTCTTATTAATATGGACTTCAAAATTATGTAATTTATTATATGAAGTTTGTCTGCATTTTCGATTAAAATTAATTTAACCATTTGTTTCTCCGCTGTAAAAATCATGAATAATCTATAAATTAGCAAACGATGAAACATTCAATATTATTTTGACAATGCATCATATATATTAGCAGAGGAATAACTCTTTCATAAACTGATATGGTATCGTATACGTTCAAGATCGGATGAATTCAGATTTTTTTCAGAAAATCAATTAATAAATTAAGTGAATTGCGCTCCACTTTTAAAGAAAGCAAATATGTAAATTTCGAACATATTAAACTCAAAAATTGAGACATTTAAAAAAATTACAAAACGTTAAGATGCTAATAAGACGCGAATGAAAACTAATTTATCTTATTAATGTTAAGGCTGTTCAATTGGAATTTTCTTGAAAATTGGTAAATTCTGTTTTAAAACGCGGTGAACGACTGCAAAACAATGCGGGGTTGGTCCTTTTTTTCTCGCGACTGAATATTAAAAGGGATAGGAAAAAAACAATTAAAATTAGGATTTACGTGTTAGAAAATTTTACCTTTATTTTTTTGTAATATTGTTGCATTTTCTTGTTTTTAAATCGTTGAACTTAAACTTTCCTCCTACCGAAACCATTATGTTTAACTTATGCTTGGCCTTCTGTGTCTGGGCTGGTAAATGAAAATTAGAGTTGAAGAAGTTAACATTTAAAATGCCGAGGGAAAGCAATAAGATCCCGTTTTTCTCAATTTTAGGATGCAGCGCTATTTGTTAGGTGGATGGATGCAGTTTTATTGTCATGAATATCAAATGGATTGAATTTGAGCGTCTTACAGTTAATATTTCAGAAATGTATGCCTCATTTCATAGAGAGTGATGTCATGCTTTCCAGGTTGGAAAATTTCTCAATTATCTCTCCTCTTGGGTATACAAATTTTGGACCACTTAAAAAATAAAGAATTTTTATGTAAATAAATAACTTTGAAATTTTATTAGTACCGGTGATTTTTATTAAACGAATAAATTTTATTAGCAAACGAGATGAATACTAGCCAGGTTGATCGCAATTAGAATGTATGGCGAAAATGAAGAGGCGTGGTCGTTTCAAACTGTAGTTTACAAATGAAATGACATTTTCCTATGAAACGAGCTCGTATGTGCATAAAATGTATAAGTTTTGTTTCTGTTGTGAAATTACTGTAATATTTTAAAGTATCATAATGTGGAATTTCATATTTTAATCGTTCAAATGCTTAATATTTCTGTATTATGCCAGATATATTAAAAGGTGGTTTGATTCAGGAGTAACAGCTGTCTATGCCTCTTTGACTGTTAATAAGCTGTAGCGAATGTTACAGACTGTAAATATGTTTTATTGAGATTTATTTTACATTAATTCTCTAATTACAATGGTTGTATCAAAATAAGCAGAATAATGCAGAACTTTTCAGTTGTAACTCTGTTCGTATATCTGCAGTGGGAAGGCATAGAATGTTTAGTTACTGATTTTATCATATTTCTGTAGAATTTGTAGTTTTCAATTGCATTTTTTGTTGAAGATTTGCTGTAAAACCCGGTTTAAAATCGTCTGTTTTGTTCTATGAGAGGAGGTAATGAAATAAAAAAAATCATTATCAGTTTTAACGAAATATTGACATTGGTGTTAAGATTAATTGCTTGCTGAGACAAAATAAAATTTTAACGATTTCTTCCTTTTTTTACATTTTTGAGCTTTATTTCTGCATTTCTTTATCAGTATATAATATTTCTACTATCACTGCTTCATATTCATTTATGAATGGTCTTAGTGAGTCGATACACATTTTATTTTATAAGACACCGGTAATTGTAATTGGTTGATTAACCGATGTTGCTTTGACAAGTACAAACATGCACCCGATAGTTTTCAGATGCCGTTATGAAGGTCATAATACCGTATAATCTTAAATCTTTATCTTATCTTGAACCTTATCTCTTATAATCTTATCTCTAATCTTATGTTGAATGTAGAAGATGATGAAGAAATATTTCCAGAAGCCGTATTCTGTCTGAAAGCTGAAGCACGTATAATCTAATGCGGCAGCCTCTTTTATAGACTAGTAGAGATTGGTGAAAAATAGCACAGCCTCGGGCAAGAACCGGACCATGATTAACTGCTTGGAAATCAACTAAAGTAATAGTAAATTGAATTGTTGGGCACTGCAGGTTTATTGATCACAGTGTATTTTGCATTTTTCTGAGTATTTTCTCATTATAGTGCTGCTTGAAGGGAAGTTTCTGTACTTAATTTTTTTCTGTGCCTAGGAAAAATCCAAACAATGTGCATGAATTGCCCAACTTAAACTTACTACTTACCAACTTATATTTTATGGCTTTTTTTAAATGTCTACGGATTATTTGCACACTCTGTATTTATATTTGGAAAGAAATTAAGTATTTATTTAGCTTTACAAAAGGAATAGATAAGGTTCATGTCAAAATCAAATATCATCTTTTGCATGGTTAGGAATTAAAATTTGAAAAATTGTAGAAAAATCATTACCACTTTTCTAATAGAAATAATTTTTATATAAATATTTGAATTTTTTTTCATCATTATCTAATTTCAGTTTGCTTCTCTTGAATTCCGTAATATAAAGCCTGGAGTTTTATTTTTCGGCTGGCAAATGAAAATTAGTGTTTCTTACCATTTGTTACGAATGTGATATGGAACCGTTAATTTTGCAATACTTTTCGCTTTTTTTAAATTTCCTGAATGTATCCTTATTTGCCAAAAATGTGTTATTGTTAAGACGACTAAAAGCCGGTATTAATTTTGACTTGTATATGTAACTATGAAGGAGGACACACAGAAGATTTATGCACGCGTGTTATTAACGATAGAGACGCCCTCATCCGCGGAAATTGGAATTTATTTCGAATCCTTCCTTTTCCAAAGATACGCAACCAAAATGGATCTTTGGTATGGATATATGGAAATTTTATATTTGGAAAGTGCACATTCCGGATACTTTATTATTTCATATGTTGTGGAATTATGACAAATACCTTAAAAATAAATCGACGATCTCTGCAAAATATCAATTATTCAGGATTTCTCGAGATCAAAATATTAAGTTTAAAATGTTTTTCAAAACTTTCATCAAATGTGATTCAAATGCTTTACCAATTTGTAATATATTAAAATTTTATTTTCGCTTTTGTATATGAAATATTGAAATTTCATTTTGCTTTTGTATTATTGCAGTAGTATTTCAAAATGCTTCTCATATGATATAATTTGACAAAATATGTATTATTCCATCTAATTTTTGTTTTCCCAAATTTTGATAGATTTATTCCAGAATAATATGATTTTTTAATAAACTTATTTTTTAAGAAATTGATTTATCTTTCGTTATTACTGTCGAAAAACAGAATTTATTGTTATTATTGTTAATTTTTTCAACTGGTATAATAATTTAAGGAAGTGATTATTTGCAGGTACAGAACCTAAACGAATAAAACGTTGTTTGCAGGTGAGATTTGAAAACGACAAATTCAATATTCTTCTGTAGGAATTTTAAAATGTTCTTTTTGGACTTGATACATTCTTATTGCGCTCGTGGGATTATGAAAAGAAAGATGAATGCTACTTTGTGAAAATTTTCTGTACCTCATCCAAGACAAGCGACGTTTTTGTCTCACATTTAATTTGGTTCTGAGAGCTCTCTAAATCATTTGATTGAATTTGGTAGAAAAAATATATTTACTGATTTTTCAATCATAAAATTAAAATTCATGGCAAATTATCAATAAAAACCAAATTTCCGAGTCTGATGAGCTTCAAAGACACACGAAATATGTCTTACGAACCCAAAGTCAATAGTTTAAATCTGCTATAATCCCATTTACAAAGTGCAAATCTCCACTAAAGAAAATGCAGAATTTTCCGTCGTTAAAAATCTTAACAAACCGTGAGGGTCTCAAGAAAGTAACTAAAAGAAACGAACCTGTGCATGTCAAGGCCGAGCGGCATGATCGTAAGGTGTTTGACTTCTAGCCGAAAAGTCATGGTTTCTAATCCGGACAGTAGGCTGATAGCAAATTTTTGTACTCGCAACTATATAAACAATCTGTTTGAGAATTTGAATTTTCACTAATTAAGTTTAAAAATCGATGTCGATAAATTCAATACACTATTTGATTTTGCTCTTCTTTTCCATGCTTTGATAATTTTCAACCTCATTTTAAATAAATATTCTTACTCCCTTTCCGTGGATTTCTGTGTCTGGGCTAGTAAATGAAAATTAGAGAAAAAGCAGCTAACATTTTAAAGGACAAGGGAAAAGAATTAGATCCCGTTTTCTTAATTTTAGGATGTAGCACTATTTATTAGATAAATGGATGCAGTTTTATTGTCGTGAATAAGACTGCATTGAATTTGAGCGTCTTACAGTTCATATTTCAGAAATGTATGCCTCACTTGATAGCAAATGATGTTATGTTTTCCAGGTTAGAAATTTTTTCATTTATCTTTCCTCTTGAGTATTTACAACTTTTGGACCACTTAAAAAATAAAACGAATTTTTATGTAAGGAAATAATTTCTGGCTTTTATTAGTATCGGTTTTGTATTCAAAGTTTTTTCATATGAAGGCTGACGAGATGAATACTAGCCTAATTGATCGCAATAAGTGTGTATGACGAAAATAGAGAGACGTGATTGGAATATGCTTGTTTCAAACTGTAGTTTACAAATGAAATGCAATTTTTCTACGAAACGATCTCGTATGCACATAAAAGGTATAAGTTTTGTTTCTGATGTGAAATTACAATGATGTATTAAAGTGTCCATTATACAGAAGTCCATATTTTAATCGTTCAGAGGCTTAATATTTCTGCATTTTGCCAGATATATTAAAAGGTGATTTTACTCCGGAGTAACGGTTTCGACACCTGTTGGCTGTTACTAAGCTATAGCGAATGTAACAGACTGTAAATATGTTATATTGAGATTTTATGTTACAATAATTCTCTAATTATAATGCTTGAATCAAAATAAGCAGATTAATGCAGACCTTCAGTTGTTTCAGAAAGAACTAGATTCTTTCAGCCCACTAATTTAAAAACGTCTTAAGGTTGAAATTTCGTATACCGTTTTTTCACTAAATTTGTAGTTTTTCTTCAAAGTCTGGACGAAATCCGTCTATAGGGAGTAGGTTATTTGCCCATGTGAACACTTTAACTCAAGATCGCAAATGGCTGAATAGAGTAAATAAAGTCTGTCTGTCTTTCCATCCGTGGTCATGTGAATACGATATCTAAAGAATAAGTATAGATAGTTGAATAAAATTTGAAACACAATGTTATCATCAGAATTGTAGATCTATATCAAATTTTGAACTAAATCCGTCTATGTGTTGCCCATCTATCGATCCGTCTCTTAGCGTGTGTGTGAACACAATAGTTTTAAAACGTAATGACCTATTTAAATGAAATCGTGTATGAGGTCTTCTGAAAAAAATTGTTTTTAGATATCAAATTTTGGATCCAATCTGTCGAAGAAAGGTGTCCGAAATGCGATCTCGATTTTCTTCAGTATGCTACTCAGCACAGAACGTGTCATATTGTCTCACTAAGCTATAATTTCAAGTCTTGTTCGCACGAACATAGAGAGACAAATCGATAAACTTCTCGAAAGAGGATTTCGACCAAAACTTGACAGAAAACTGCAAATTTTGTGATAGTGTCGAATACAAAATGTCACGCCTCTAGCTCGTTGAGTGTTTGATTTAAGACAGGCAGAAATAACTGCAAAAAATTTTTTTCTTACTTAAGAACGTCTCAAACATGGTGATTTATTAGAATTCCGAAATCGAATTTTTCATCAATTACGAAATTGTCTCTTTGCATACTCCATGTTTGAGAAGGAAAAAAAATTAAGAAATTTACAACAAGTCACTATTTCTTTACATATTCTCTCTTGTTCAAATGAATACTGCGACCGAAATATTTTGAAATTGTTTGAAATACAATAACCTTAAATAAAAAGTTGAAATTGCTGCAGTACTGAATGAATTTTCAACAAAGAATGAAATCTATCTAATGTTAATAATCTACCTTAATCAAACTTAATAATCAGCTAAATGCGATTAAACTTAAATTCAAAACGGGTTAAAAATTCTACACATCTCAGATTTTAAAAGCTTTAATATATTCTCAATTCTCTACATTCCAGCTTCTTAACCTTGCAAAAAAAGCGATATTACAGTTTAATTCCACCATTTTGAACTTCGGAAAATAACGCAGTGTAAGACAACAAAGGGAAAAAGTAACATTTCGCAATTTTTTTCATAAAACTCTTAAAAATGAAAAAACTTCCTATGTAAAATGATATTGACTACCAGATTAAGAAAAAAAAGTTCAAAGATAAGAAAAAAACATTCTACTATCGTTAAAATGATGATCCAGCATTTTTCATCTTTTGTTTAATTTCTGAGGCAGCGAATTTTTTCGACATACTTTTTTGCTTTCAGAATGTGCTCCACTAAAAGTTATAAACGAAACCAAAGCAATCTTATCGTCAAAGAAAAAAGAATTCTGATCGTTCTCTCTGTCAAAAAGTTAATCGCACACTGACGAGAAAAACTAGCATTGCTTAATACCTTTTTTTCACACGTTTTCTAGTAATATTTTTGTCTTGATTTTAGTTAGTAATTTAATTCGATGATTTTATAAATTATTTAGCCGTTTGAAAAACACAGTATAATCAGAGCATAGAAAGTGTTTTATAAATGGTCGAACTGAAATTATAAACAAGCTGCGCTAAAAGAGACAGACAGTGGATGTCACGTGACATTGCTGTCGCACCAAAACTGTAATAAGTCTCCCCATGAGGTTCGTTTGCCCAGACACAGCCCCTAGTGACTGTGTTGGATTGCACTCACTCAGTGGTGTATCCCATAGGATCTCGAACTTGAAAATTTCCTGCCCAAAGAGGAGATTATGCTTCCAAGAGACCTTTAAATTCATCGACCTTTAGATACTGATTTCATAGAAGCTATTTCCTAACACGTTAATGAAGGTAAAGAGTTTTCTCTGTCTTGCACATAAAGAGAAAATATTGTAATAGTCAAAAAATTCGCCCTCGAGATTTGGATGGAGTCAGAAAAAAATTTTTTTTTAATTCCGTCTGTCTGTCTTTCTGTAAACGCGATGACTCAAAAACACATTGATCTACACGAATAACGTTTCGTATGTGTTCTTTACAGAAATTTGTAAATTTTTATCAAATTTTTAAAAGAAATCTACCGGAAAGAAATGTGCCTGATTGTCCATCCATTTGCATCTGAAAACGATAACTCAGAAACTCAACCAGCTGGATGGAAGAATGTTGGCACATTGTTTAATCATAAGTACTATTTATCTGCATCAAATGTTGGACTGAATCCGTCAAATAAATAATAAATAATCCGTAAATACTGACGATTGTATCTTGGCATGTATATACTGTCTATTCTATAAATTTTCACCAAAATACGGAAATTCTTTGCCATTATAGCAGATTTATCGTTCTTCAGGCTTATCGTCAACTGTAATCAGAAACTAGGACTAAATCTGACACTGTCCTCCAGGGGCGGTGGAACTGCAGCATCCCCCCCCTCTTTTTTCAGATCACAAAATTACTTACTTATTTATTTAGTTTTGCAAGCAATATCCGAATCCATCAAGAGAAATAACTTTTGGCACTTTCAGCTGATCCAAAAAGCTGGATGAAAACAGAGGAATATTCCCTATCCTCTGTCTTCTTGAATGCTTTCCCTCTTCCGGAACTATAAATTCCCTTTATACCAATTGCTTATACTCGAGCATGCGCATTTGTAATGCGATCTCAAAAGTTCTTTTATCAGTAAGTCATTTAACTAACAAGGGAACTGTAATCTCAGCAGCACTCTAGATAGGAGGAATAACTATTCCCTATCATGCGCGATACGGAATCGTTTTCATGTCTGTCGTTAAGGATCGTTTTCTGACTTCGGAAAAATGTTTCACGTGTTGAAGTTTTAAAATAAATAACTTTGAAAATGAATAATAAAAGAAAATCAAGAAATAATTGATGATAAATTAAAATATTAACGTAAAAATTATCGTACATAAATTTGAATTCAATAATAATTGTTTTTTCTTTTTGCATTCAATGTAATTTTTTTCAACTGATTTATCTTCAAAATGTAGATAAGTCTGAAAAGACTGGATTGCAAAATTTAAGCAAACCCAATATTATTCTGTGCGATATATTCATGATCGCAAAGAATCTCTGAATCAGGTGGCAGCTTAAAGAAGCATAATTGTTTAAAGAATAACAAATACATCGGCTCTAGATCCTGTGTTAGTCGCTCAGAGTGAAATGTAGGGAGATTGAATGAATATATCTTCTCAAAGAGATGCAATAAGTACATTCACATTGAAAAGCACCACAATCCACTTATAGGTAGGTATAATACCATAAATTAACCATTTTTCTTTCTTTTTCGAATTCGTAATATAAAGAAAGAAAGAATTGCAATGGCTAAGATGTCCGACGTCTTTACTTTGAGGAATCGCCACGTTTTAGAGCTCCCGGGGTCTCCCTCTTCCTCCTAATGAAAAGAACTAAAATTATGTCTTTCTGTCAGTGTGGTTATGAACATTATAATTCAAAAACCGAGACAGCTAAAGGAATTAAACGTAGGATGAGATCTCAACACCAAATTTGTGAATATAGCAAATTTTGGATGATATCCATAAAAAAAATATGTTTTCTGCCTGTCCGTGAGCGTCTTCATGTCGTTTGATGGTCATGTCAATATTGTGGAATACGCCATTGATCATTTCGCTCGAAATAAAACCAGAAGAGCCGATATTATTTTAAGTAGTTGTATGACATCTATATAAAATACCTTTATCTCCATATATGTAATTATGTTAACTTAGAGCTTTCAATGATTTTTTCATGCTCATTCCAGCTTCTAAATCCTTATAAATTAGAGTAATAGACGTAACAAAATAACTGTGAAAATTATTTAAAAATTCTTAATTATTGTTAGTTAAAATTAGTAATTTCTAAATTTAAATTTCTTTCTTAAAATAATTTGAAGTCAGAGATCTAATAATAATTTTTTTATTAACTGAGTATTAAATTATTGAAAATTAGTTCCCAATTTAAGATATACAGAAATCATTAGTACGCAGTGTAGAACTTTGTTGCATCACCCCCACGGTTATTTAGCACAAGCCGCCACTGCTACCCTCTATTCTACAAATTTCCATCCCAATACGGAAATTATGTGCCGTTACATCAGATTCATTATGCTTCAGGCTTATTCTCAACTTAATCAGAGATTAAGTAAGTCATCAGATCAGTAATTAATTAAGAGGACTAAATCTGACACTGCCCTCTACTCTGCAATTTCGAAACCAATACGAGAAGTTTAATTCTCCATTGCTAGGGTTGCCATACGGCCCGTATATACGGGACTGTCACCTTATTTCTCTATTCAGATCTGCATTATTATTTGTCCAGTTTTCTCGGGCCCACAAGCAAATGTGAACTGAAAATATTTCCTAATATCAAATAAAACGTTGGACAAAAGAAACAGAACAGTGGAGACAACTGAATGAATTTTGATTTGTCATTATAATTTTTAAAATAACTTACGCTGAATATTATAATTAAGATAAAAAAGAAAATGATACAATTTAAAAAGTAAAATCAACCTAAAAATATGACTGGGCTAAAAAAGAATAGGCATGCATCTTTTTTTTATTTCTCCACGTGTTCAGTTTATTAGATTGCTTAAAATTTATTGATTTTTTTATCAGATTAAAAGAAACCTTTACCTACCCACTTTTTAATGTTCTATTTATTTAGTACTTAAACGCTCGATATCAATGTTTGGTAAGCATGGCAACCCTAAAGATAGCAGACTTAACGCCCTCCAGGCCCACATACAAGATGGATCTGCAGAGGAATAGTCTAAAGCCACGATCCTCCAGTGCCATTGCCTACGCAAAGTAGCCAAGGACATCACGGAACTTCAACGGTATTGGATATAATATTTTGGAAAATATAAAATTAAGTTTCAGGTTAGAATAGAGATTTTCAACGCAGATATGTATACGTCATGTTTGCAAGATGTACAAAAAAGTATCTCTAACCTTCGTAAACTATTCAGCATTCTATTACAATTGTGAATTTGAAAATGATGAAAGTAGCTTTCTTTTACATTTTTCTGAACAATCTCGAATCTTTTTCATTGCCTTTGAGAATGAATATTACAGCTAATAAATACTAAAATTTTGAAAAAAATATTAAATTTTCAAATAATTCATATTAAAATGAAGTGAATGAATAATTGAATGAAAACTCTCAAAAGGACGTTTAAACGATAAATCATGTCTGAAATTATGCCGAATATGGCAAGCCACTATATTTTATCCCTAATCAAGGATTACCAGCTTGACGCCCACAATGCTACTATTTTTCTAAATAACTCTACAAAACTCCGAGTGAAACAATTTGCCAGGGAGCAAACTTTTTAATTCCTCTTTAAAATCGCTCTAATATTTTCCTGAAAATATCATTTAAAACGCCAACTATTTCCGGCACTCTCACAAGGAGGTTAGAGGTAAAATGTGCTCGAAAAATCCCCATCATTTTAGTAGACAATATATTTTATTTGTTTTTGCTCTCAATTCTAACTTTCTATTTCCTTGTACATCATGGGACATTAAACTAGAGTAAATATAAGTGACCAAGGGAATTTTTATTGTATAGTTTGCTTCGCTAAGAAGAAAGAGTGGGAAGATAAAAAGGCCATAATATTTAAACTTTGTGTGTAGCAAGGTATAGTGGAAAATTAACTTTATCAATGGAGCAGTTCATTTTTTTACAAACGCATGAAAGTAATCCGTATTTATAGAAAAGAAATTCTAATTTGAAAATCAAATTTTACATAAAAAATATTCATTTAAATATTGAGGGCGAAAAATAAGCTAAAATAGAAGAAAAGTTGAAACAATCCAAAATGGACTCTAATTGGCCGATTAGATTTTGACGTCATCTTTGCCCTTCTTTAAGTGCTTCTGTATTATCTCTTGTGTATGTTTGCGCTTAACGTTTGATGTAAAATATGTATTCTAATGTGTTTTTAACATATGAAGGGGTATGTTATGACGTTGGTCCCGTGAAAGTTTCATTTAGCTCTGACAATTGCAATTTTCTGATTCAGAAAGTCAGGTTCGTCTTCATGTGTTTATGTTCGCGATTAAGTTTTCACGTGAAGTAAATATTCGAATGCGTTTTCCTGAATATAGTAAGGACTGTTATGATGTTGGTTCTGTATAAATTTCATTACGCTCTGCCATTTCGAAATTTTTTGGCCTGTAGTGGGACGTATATAGGCTGATTATGTTATGTAAACGTATAAACGAAAAATAAAAAATTAAATAAACATTTAAAAAAGCAAAGTAGGTTTTTTAAATTTATTTTTTATATGTTGATAATCTAACCTTATGCTTATATTAACAACAAAACAGATATAGAATTCAAGTCTCTTCTCCACAGTGCTTCCTGATATTGGTATGGTGTAACATTGGTTTCTGAAATTAAAAATTCATATAATCAAAGGAAGGTAGGATAACACATGAAAAATAACTATTTAGATTTCATAATTTACTTTATGAATAAATATTCATTTTATGCTGCTAATTTATTCTTATGCTTATATTCAAAACAAAACAGGTATCAAGTTCAAGACTATTTTTTACAATGATTCGTGATATACAACTTTAATATGTATAAATCGATTAATTACCCCCAATATTGTGGAATAATTCCCCCGTCACAATGACCTCCACAGACAGTTTTGGATTAACGCTTTACACCACTTTCTGCAAAGAACATCATTTCTCGGCACATCGATAAATAATGTATCGGGCGCTGTTATTAGATGTAATAGCACCTTTAGGAAAAACACAATACTTGTATCTTTTCGACATTATTTTATCTGATGCGATAGTCGTAAAATATGGAGAAAAGCGCAAAATATCTAAAGCGAGCGAACGGCAAGTAGTGGACATTAGTGGCTAAACTCGCCGCTCTTTGGGCAAAGATGACGTCACACCTATTTCGCGCCAATATTGAAAGTTTTTTCCGCGAAATCTAAGAGATGAACTTTGATCGCAAATTAAAAAAAAATTCCCTAGAATTTTTCTTGTTCATTTTGAAGCATTACAAATCGATTGAAAAAATATAAAAAAAAATACTAAATTTGTACATTATCAATCACTATTTTGTGCTATATTCTAGATTCATGTGGCTTATCACTGAAAATACATTAATTATTTCTTTTGTCTAATTGGGTGAAAAAAACATTCTTCAGAGCAAACGTATTTTTTTAAAATAATGCTGTGTCTGTCACACATTTTGAATGCACTAACTGATCATTGTCGTTTAGTGTTATGTGCTAATCACGATCGGACTATTTTTTAGACATCGCAATGCATAAAAAGAATGTGTTAGATATTGATACTAAAATCAAACTAATTGAAGAGAAAGAAAATGCTAATTTGAGAATGAATCAAATTATTGAAAAAATTAAAACTGAAAAAACTCAATTTTACGAAATCGTTCAGGAGTAATGTTTAGATTCGCGATCTCGAAATCTTCCGATATCTGAACCTATATCGTAATCCCAAGCTTGATATTGCATAAACATTGGAAAAGCTATTTATTAAAAAGCCTACAAGTCTCGAAATTATCATCACAACTGCTTTTGGGGACTAACATGATCAGGAATTCCATTCAGAGAAAAAAATCGCTAGCATAATCGAAAAATTTTGAGACAGCAATTAATTAAATATGTTAATTAACTAGTTAAATCAGTTTCTCGATCTGGATAAACATTTACTTATCAGTCATTAACATCTGCAATAGTTTTGTGAAGATGCAATAATATATACCAGAGTTACAGGGTGTACAATTTGTTTTGTTGTTGACCACTGTACTGTAAAATCTTAATCAGCGGTAATAACATCATGATGATGTGAAAGATCTTGAATGTAGAGGATGATGGCGATTAAATTTAATTAACTAGGTTAATAAGTTTCTCGATCTGAATAAACTTGTAGCTTTAAGTCATGAACATCGACATTAGTTTTGTGAAGATGCAATATATACTAGAATTACAGAGTATACGATTTTTTGTTTCTGACCACTGTACCGTAGAATCATAATCAGCGGCAATAACAACATGATGATGTGAAATTACTTGAATGTAGAAGATGATGGCGAAATTTTTTTCTTCCGTCCAGAAGCCGCACTCTGGCTGAACATGAGGTCAACTGCTTGGAATGCAACCAAAGTAATCGGAAATAGAATTGTTGGGTACTGCAGGTTTATAAATAACAGTGTAATTTGCATTTCTTCTGGGCAGTTGCTCCTTATAGTGCCGCTTTAAAGGAAAGTTTTTGTACTACTTTTCCTCAGCGAAGAAAAAAAAACCGACCAATGTGCATGAAGTGCACCACTTTAAAATCCACTTACACTTTATGGTTTCTTGAAATGTCTGCGAATTGTTTGAATACTCTGTATTTATATTTGGAAAAAACAAAATATTTAGATAGCCTTACAAACAAGAATATATAAGGTACATGTGAAAACGATACATCACCTTTTGCTTAGATAGGAATGAAGATTTGAAAATTTGTAAAATAAGTATTACCACTTTTAACATTGAAAAATTTTTTATAAAGTTTTAAAATTTTTCTAACAGGAATGTGATCGTATCAGAAGATTTTCTTTTATATGAAGCCTGGAATTTTATTTCTTGGCTGGTAAATAAACGTTAATGACACTGCCCTTTGTTACATATGTAATATGAAAACGCCAATTTAACAATATGGAGAAGATAAAAGTTCTAACATGGGATTATTATTCTGTTCGATACTGCAGAAGAATAATAATGGAAGTGAATGAAATGCAAAGTACTGAATTCCCGGTTTAATCAGAGCCCTCGAAAGCAAACAAGTTTCAGGATCTGAATCAGCGCAATACTACAACACAATACTAAAATTAGTTCGATATGTTGTTGAATGGAGACCATATCCTTATTCTATACCTAAACAACTTATTCACTTTTCGCCATATCTCAATGTTTGCTAAAAATTTATTATTCTCAAGATGACTCAAGGTATGTATTATTCTCAAGATGACTCAAGGTATGTATTATTCTTCACTTGTTGATGCAACTATGGAGGAGGACATACAGAGGATTTATGCACGCGTGTGATAAACGATAGCAGCGCCCTCATTTGTCGAAATTCGAATTAACTACTTTGAATCCTCTCATTTCCAACGAAATCCAACCTAAATTACGCCATGTTGGATCTTTGGTATGGATAAATGGCAATTTTATTTTTGCATAGTGTGCATTCAGGATACCTTATTAATTTTTATTTATTAAATTGTAGAATTATGACAAATACGTAGAAATAAATCGATTATCTCTGAAAAATATGAATTATTCAGGATTCGTCGGTGATGAGAATGGTAAGTTTAAAATGTTTTTGAAAACTTTTATCAAATTTGATATAAATGATTTACTAATTTGTAATATTTTAAAATATTATTTTTGTTTTTGTATATGAAATAATAAAATTTTTTTCAATTTTTTACTATTGCTCTATAATTTGACAAAATATGCATTATTTTTGTTTTCCCGAACTTTGATAGATTAATTCACGAACAATATGACTTGGTAATAAAAATTAATTTTAAAGAAATTTATTAATATTTCGTTATTACTGTCGAAATACATCATTTATTGTCGTTTTCCTTAATTTTTAAGAACTGTTTTAATAATTTAAAGGATACTTCTCTTTAAAAAATTAAAGGGAAAAACAGTTTTTCAAGTAATTAACAGTGTCCAGTTAACAGTCGAATCCGCGGATTTGAATTTCTGAATCCGCGGAATCCAATTTCCGAATACGCGGAATCCAATTTATGAATTGGAATCGGATTTACTGATTTCGCGCCATCATGATTCAGATTCAGAATTACCGATTCGGATGCATAATCTTAGAAGATGATTTGTTTCGTTCCGGAAGAAACGATACATCATTTAGGTCGTTGATGCAGATAAGTACCTTCGCGTGAAGCAGGAGATGCTAAGATTCGGTTGATTTGAATGAAAGCTCTCGGTTACGCTGTGCATACAGATCGATTTCTCAAGTTGTTTACAAAGGAACTAGTAGAATAGTTGGTTTGATCAATAATTCTTTTGATATTGCTTGAGAATTAAAAGAGTTGCTAGTGAAATGAAGATGCAAGTAAAAAGAATTCATAATAATTAAAATTAAACATAATTATAATTTTTTGTTCTTAACTCAAGAATTCAATATCAAAAATAATTTCATTATTTGAATCTCGGTATATTGAAATTAATAGATTTGATAAAAACTATTTAAGAGAAAAGTTTGAATCTGTATTTTTTCAAATAGTCAAAAATTTTTGGTATAAAAGTTTAAGATAAGTCAACACATAGGCATGCATTTTAGAAATTATTTAGAAACAATATTTTTCTATGTGAGTAATTTAAAGGTCATCGATTTTTTTAAAATATACCTTTTGGTTTTGAACACTTCATTTAAGTATGTCATACTCAACGCATGCTTCCTAGGCAAGGTCGGTTGAAAGCCATGTTTCGTATCATATGGACATGTGTTTGAATGTCAGCAGGCACAGTCGTGGCGAGACAATGTTTTGAAAATTTTAATTTCGAATATTCTCTTTAAAAAGTTATTTTATAATATATATTCAGCATTTTATTTTATTTTACTCTTTATTTCCAAACCTGATTTATTATAAGATAAATTTTAAATAATTCCTATTCCAACTTAGTTCCCATATACTTATATATAAGTTTATGGAATTATTTAAAATTTATCTAATAATAGATTAGGTTTGGAAATAAAGAGTAAAATAAAATGCTTAATATATATTATAAAAACCTTTTAAATAGAATATCAGCAATTAAAATTTATAAAGCGTTAACCTTGCAGAGATTATGCTTACTGAGACCAAACTCATGTCAATAGGGTTCGTAACACGTCATTCTCCCGACCAAAGTTTGCTCAAAATTTAAAAGCAATTAATTCAACTGACAGGAATTTACTAAAAAATTACATTTTGTTAATATGGTTAATAACAGATTTTAACAGCAGTAGATCTTTGATAACTGCAAAGAGTTGCTTTATATTCCTTGATGATTATTATTAAAAGATTTTTTACTGGACGGGGCACATTAGGATTCGGTGAATTGATATTTAATTAGAAAGAAATTTGAGCTGAAATTTCATTACAGAACGCTTCAGTAAGTATAGTGTTTCCAACAAATAAATGATATTCATGGGAAGTCCTAACCAGATAAAAGAAATCAAAAGCGTCTCAAAATACTGAGGATTCTTGCAAAGTTTCATTAAATTCACTAACGAAATTTTAATTGATTAACAGAAATGTTAATTAAAAATATAATTAGTAATTAAAATTAATTATTAAATTTATCATCAAAATAATTAATTAAACTTATTAATTGAAATTATTCATTGCAATTAATATCAATGTAATTAATTACCTAATTAAAAAATGTTAATTATGATTCATAATTATATTAAAATACAAGTTCAATAAAAAACATTATTACAGTAATTATGGGTAATGAATCCATTTACGTTTGGACACGGAATGAAATCGAGGATCCGGAACGTCAGAAAGGCACATCATCTGACACATCACTAATAGTTAAGAAGTTAGATTTGAAAATTTGTGAAAGAAGTTTTACCACTTTTAATATTGAAGAGGTTTCTATATAAAATTTCGAAATTTTTTTTCAATGCACGTTTATCTTCCTGTGTGGTTGTAAGGGCTGGTAAATGAGAATTTGTCTTATTGCCATTTGTTACGGATGAGACTTGAAAACGTCAATGTTACAATACTTTTCGCAATATCTCCATATTTTCCAAAAATGTATCATTGTTAAGACGACTAGAGGTAGGTATTATTCTTGACTTATTGATGTAAACTATGGAGGAGGACAGACAGATGATTTATGAACGCGAATAATGAACGATAGTAGCGCCCTCATTCGTGGAAATTCGAATTAGCTACTTCGAATCGTCCCATTTCCAACGAAATCCAACCTAACTGATGCCATGTTGGATCCTTGGCACATATAAATGGAAATTTTATATTTACATAGTGTGCATTCCGGATACCTTAATATTTTTTATTTATTATATTATGGAATTATGACAAATACGTTAAGAAAAAAATCGATTATCTGTTCAAAATATGATTTTTTTCACGATTCCTCGAGATGTGAATGGTAAGTTTAAACAGTTTTTCACAAAAATTTCATCAAATGTGATTTAAATGATTTACCAATTTGTAATATTTTGAAATATTATTTTCGCTTTTGTATATGAAATAATAAAATTTCATTTTATTTTTTACTATTAGCATTTCAAAATGCTTATCATATGGTATAATTTGACAAAATATGCATTATTCTATTTAATTTTTATTTTCCCAAATTTTGATAGATTTATTCCCCAATATGATGACTTGGTAATAAGAATAATTTTTAAAGAAATTGATTTATGTTTGGGTATTACTGTGGAAAAAAATAATTTATTGTTACTTTCTTGAACTGTTGTAATAACTTATGGAAATGATTATTTGCATCTACTGAACCTAACGAATTAAGCGTTATTTGCAGGTACACCGTACTTACAGATGAAACTTTACTTGCAGGTATACTGTACATATGGGTTACTTATAGCTTTTGTCAAAATCAATATTGTTCTGTAGGAAATTTTAAGATGTTCTTTTTGTATTTGATACATTCTGACTGCGCTAATGAGATTATTAAAAGAAATATCAATGCGTAACTACATCAAGTTGCCCTTAAAAATTTTGGTGAAATCTAAGAGAGGAACTTTGATCGCGAATTTAAAAAATCCCTAGAATTTATTTAATGTTCTTGTTCATTTTGAAGCATTATAAATCGATTGAAAAAATAAAAAATACTGAATTTCCCCATTATCACCCACTACTTTGGCTATATTCTAGGTTCATGTGGTTTATCACTGAAAATACATTAATTCTTTCTTTCTTTTGTTTAAATCGGTTAAAAAAACATTCCTCAGAGCAAACAGATTTCTTTTGCAAATAATGCTGAGTCTGTCACATATTTTGAATGCACTAACTGATCATTGTCGTTTAGTTTTAAGCGCTGATCATGATCGGAGTATTTTTTAGACATCGCAATGCATAAAAAGAATATGTGATTCATACTAAAATCTAACTAATTGAAGCGAGTTCAGGAGTAATTTATAGATGCACGATCTTGAAATCTTCCGATATCTGGACATATAATGCAATCCCAAGCTAAAATATTGCATAATAATGAGAAAAAAGGAATTTACATGTGTCAAATGGATGGCTTGAGAGCATCCGTAAAAAAGGCATGAGATGTCTTTTAAAGTAGTCAGTGACAAGAATTGAGAATACAAATATTGAAAAACTCATTGATGATTATGAAAATCGAAAACTTCTTGGTAATTGCCAAAAATACAAAGCCTTAGTGCTTTAAAAATCTGGATGTAAAGGACTTCCTGTAATATGAAAATCGAACATAAAGTCATGGATGATTGCTGTAATAATGAAAGAATGGTTAATTACTCTTAGTGCAAAAATGAAGAAGACATATTTTGCTGTTTTTATATATTGCCACTTTCCACCCTCATCTGAAACTTTCAAATATAAAAATGGCTTGGCTTCCGTCAAATACAACAAGCTTATTCAATCATTCAGATTGAGAATTATTCGATGAGGGAATTATTCGCTTGTGTGAAAGTTAATTATAGAAAATTTCAATCTTCACTAGGTAATATGAAAACATGAAATGCAAATCATATAATAAAATCTCTAAAAGTGTTTTCGCAGTGATATGGTTAACGAAAGCTTGGAAAGAAATAAGCAAACAGACGATTCTAAACTTTTTTTTGTTGAAGCGAATTTTCATGAAAATGTTTGCATCGAAAATTATTCATGAAGCTAAGATATAGAAGCATGTGATCTGCAAATTTTGTTGAACGACTGTGATTTTTTCAACATGAGTGCAAAAGGATTCACATCAATTGACGATGATATTTTAACAGAGGTTCCTATTGATAATGTGAATGATATAATTTAAAGAAATACGAACAATAGTAGCAGTGATGATGATGATGAATGTAATATAAATGGAAACATTTCCGATAAAGAACAACTCTACCCTAAATCACATGGAACCTTTTTAGATACAGTATCTGATCTTGAAAAGTTTGCCATAAGTCAGGGATATGATGAAGGGCTTTAACTTTTGAATAATACGATAATATAAATGGAACGAAGGTATATTCATAAAAGATGTGTTAAGAAAACAATGCTGGGATATTTAAAATTTAAATTTAGTAATTACTACCTGCTACTAATAGTGCATGATTTCTTGGCTACCCGTCTAGATCAAGTTATAATACCAGTGATTTAAACAGACCAATTTATATAACTGCTTGTAGTTCGATCAAGGCAAATTTTAGAAAAAAATCCTCGAACCTTATCTTTAAACCATATTAATAAAATTATTATTGTAAATTGCAACAGAATTTCTATCTGAAGGCCTGATTTTTAAGCAAGGCCTCTTTTGAAATAGAAATAAGTAAAAATTCAAAAAGGTATTTATTTTCTGATTACATAGGGTTCTCCATAGTCGTCACAATATCCGCCCCAAATATTTAAAGAATTGACTCAATAGGGAAAAAACCACCTATCACACTGTTTGAAAGTTTCAGCAGTTGTCTCAGGATTCCTAACCCCACTTTCCCATTTTGCATGCTATAGTTTGAATTCTGATTTCAATTTAAACACAAACTTTTAAAAAACTGTTGTGCTTCAATGCTACATGAATAATACCATTGTCATTGAGATTGCGTTCTTCAATCGTATAAGGCCTTCCAGAGGAGAGGTCCGCTATTAAAATATGGGTTAAACTTTAAATAAAGTTCCGAAATAAAATTACTAATAATAAATATAAATATCCCTTGTCTAAACTATTCGTCTTAATTGCTTAAAGGAACTTTTTCTTTAGTTATTTCCTTGCCGAACAATCTAGGAGTTCATTCAGTTCACTATAAACGTCGTCAGATGCAGTGGTGTGAAAAGGTAAGTATATTTCGTAAAATGATATAAAAAATGTAGTTATTATTGTTACAATGGTTCACAATCATTTTTGGAGAATGAAGGGACGTATAAACGTTTAACTGAGGATTTTGGTCACGAGAGTATTTTAGAAGATTTAGATACTATTTCCTGGGATTTCTTTCGGGTGAGCTTTAGAGACATTAAATACAGCAGTTGTGTTAGTCCCAACTTTTTATTTATATCTTGACTACGGGACGCAGCACAGTTGAAATACACAAAATTGTTTATATTTCATGAAAAATGAATGAAATTTTTAGAATGCAGTTTGGCAATAATTTCCTTTTCGGCTTTACCAGTGCTATTTAAAAAAATAGTATTTTCGCCACTAAAGTTTTTTCCTATCTTGTGGCAACTCTTTACTCTTCAACTGATTTTTTAAAGGTTTTGTTAAATTCCTCAATTAATTATTCCCTGTTTGTAATGATTAACTGAATTGTTAATTGCTTTAACTTTTTATGCAATTTGTTTAATGGTTCTGTATTTAATCATTTTTAAGGGAACATACGACTGTTAAACCTTGAAAAAATGGTGGAAAGCTTTCAAATTCGATACATTATATCTCTTAAACTACGCAATTCACAAACTCACCTTTTTTCTAGAAAAAGATCTGTTCTTTTTCTTATAGTACACACAATTTCAAACCTTCATATTGATATATATTTATTTGAGAGAGTAATAAATATGGGTATAATTTGTGGAGAAAAAATGAGATAATCACCTGTCACGATTGATTAAGGGTAAAATATTGGTCTAAACATAATATTTTGGATATCTCAGTAATCTAAACAGTCTGCTTAAGAAACTGAACCTCAATTTATTAATATTTAAATTTAATTTCTGTTTTACATACCAATTTAAAATAAAAATGCTAAAAATAGTCAAAATTTCAACTTTTCTAACCCTTCCCAAAAACTTCTTTTTAGAAATATGTAGTTCAATCTGTAGAACATACCAAAATACATATTCTGTATGTCCCCTTAAATCCTTGTTCTTGCACCGGATTATATACTCGCCACTTAAACGGCGGAAACTTTTTGTGTACTCAGGACCTGGCATCCCCTGACTGGGAGAATTCCTTTGTGTTGTGCTCTTATAACAACAGCTTTACATGAAGTATTATGTGCATTTGATTCATATATCACGCGAACGATTAGAGTGTAAATGATGGATATTTCGAACAAGAATCAGCAGTAAGTAAAACTTATACAAAAAACTGTTGCGTTTATATGTAGAGAAGGCAGATAGCTTTGTTCATAAGCAAATGTTGAACTTTCGCCATTTTTCTTCAATTTATAATTGTGTCGAATTTGTGGAATTCGTGACTAGTTGCTGTACAACGTTAAAACTTTTTATGAACTCAGTCCAGGAACCGTTGTGGAGTTGCATCGAATGCGTTGGCTATTGATTTAAAGTTTCAATCTTTTTCCATCAGACAAGTTCTGTAAATTGTAGGCTAGCGAGCTAAACCTAATCACTAGAGCTCACGGTTTTTTTTATTTTAATTAATGTAATATAATTTTTATTTTAATGTTATTGTGATTAGTTTCTTCTTATAATCTACAATTTTGATCGAGAATTTTGTTGAAATTTTCTTTGATCTTTTTGTAGCGCTTGAATTTCATTTTCAGAAAGACTGCAGTAATATTTGCAATTGAATAACATATTTGTAAATTCATTTTACTAGAAGTTCTCTGATCGACATGTGAATCAACTAAAATCTTGTTCATAATTTTTTTGTATTCTTTTAATAATCTAGAGTAGCTAATTGTTGAAGTTGTCAATGTTTTTCAATATCATAAAGAAAGGCTTAGTTAATCAAGAACTTGAATCTCTTGTCTTTTTCATAGTACAAAAATGCTATGTATTCCTTTCTAGGATTTTCTTCCACTATGGCCAAATGTCAACGATAGTGTACAAAGGGTAGGTATCGATAAGGATATAGAAAGATTTTACTAAAACCACATAATTTGATTCTTTTGACTCCTTAGCAAGTCATCCCTAACTAATAGAAACATATTCCTTTTAACACACTAGGTTAACAGTCCGAGTTTCCATCAAAAATCGAAAACATCTCAGCCCTCCAGGCCGGCAATTTTCACCTGATGATAACCCGTCTGAACTCGCCAGTACCGCTCTGGTCGGCGATTCTCAATCGAAATCATTAATTCCAGATTAACATATAAATATTTTGCTAATTAAAATGTTGTCCGTTGTAAACTTTATTGAGACTCTCCACCTGTTATTTCCTGTGATTGAATTGTCAAAAGGTCTTTAGATGGAGCCCATAGGACCGTAGAATCTCAATCAGGCTATTAGTTTATGTAACATGGTGATGTGAAAATGCTTGAATGTAGCAGATGATGACAAAATATTTTTTTCCACCCGGAAACAGTAGTATGAATGGAAACGTCCTAGCTAAAAAAATCTTCAGAAAATCTGCAGAAAAAAATTTTTTTTTGAATTTTTCTTAAAGATTTCTGCAGATGTTTTGAAGACAGAAAAAATCTGCATTTTTTCTTCAATTTAATCTGCAGAAAATCTGCAGAAAACTTTCTTATTATATTTTCTCTAAATATTCTGCAGAAAATTTTCTTATTATATTTTCTCTAAATATTCTGCAGATTTTTTAATACAAAAAATATGCATTTTTTCTTCAATTTAATCTGTATAAAATCTTCTAAATAATTCTTATTATATTTTTCTCTAAATGTTCTGCAGATTTTGTAAGACAGCAAAAAATCTGCATTTTTTCTTCAATTTAATTTGCATAAAATCTGCAAAAAATTTATTTTTATTTTAATCAGCAAGACACTAAATCAGCAATTCATTCAGAATGTTACCTCCAAATAAGGGATAAATAAATTAATTTTAATAATTTAATGAAAATGTAACGAAAAATTAAATATTTATTTTGAAGTATCCTATGATAAAAATTAATCTGTGTATATTGCATAATTGAATTAAATTACAATTAATCTAAAATTATAATTCTGGTTTTAATTTGAATTTATATTTTAAGTCTTAATTCCTTAGTTATGATTTCCGAACTCCACTCGAGCACTGAGTTAAGGGCATGTTTAAACTTATAAACTAAAATTATGTTATTAATTCACGTCATCATTCGACTCAAAAATGACTGGTAACTCATCAATACCTCTAGTGCTCTACATATGACAACGCATTCCCCAAACAGTAGTGGGGTTGTCTAATTAGATAATACGAAAAACTGCACAGTTAAAGGGTTAAAGATTTGTCTTGCCTCAAAACGTATACTCCCTTATCCATTTTCTCACTCGACATATTAAAAATATATCCATCATTAAGAAGTTATGATTTTATAATTATTTTTAGAAATCACACCACATCAGTGATGGGAGGATGGACGAATCTCACGGTCTCAATGGGCTACAAACTCTGAACCTAATGCTTGTAGTGTAATGAATCAGAATATCATTTTTCATTCAAGTGAAAGATTTTTGAAAAAATTATTTCGGATGCCTCAATGTGGAAACTGAAAAAATATTGAGAAAATAATATCATCATTTGCAACTGTTTATTTCTGACCAACAGATGGTAGTTCTTTCTAATAAAATACTGAAAAATTGTCAAAATATTAATAAAATAATATTCATACGGAAAAATTTTAAAATTTCGAAATTAAATTCAATACATGAATTTGAAAATTTTCTAAATTAAAATGCCAAAATTAAACTTATTTTAAGAATTAATCTGATACGTTTGTAACAGTTGAAGTTTGTATTTGCCTGCTGCAAGGTATAAGACGGTTGACGAAATACATTTCCTAGAAGGGAATGTATTTAGAGAATTGAAAAGAATTTCTGAGAAAAATTTTATTCAAATATTTTCACTATAAAATTCTTCACAGGAAAGAAATTACTGAACTTTCGGAAATCAAAGTTTTTCAAGCATATATAAAGGGTTTAGAGTTAAAGTCAACCAAATCCATGAAATTCATTCATTTAGGAGAAAATAGATCTGCAAGTTGATTAGTTGCAGTAACAGTGGATTTCTAATTGTTCCTGGTGGATAAAAATTGAAATATGGACCTGAATCATTATTCACAGAGATAGAGATTCATGATATTTGCACTGCCATGGCAAGTTTTACAAGTGAAAGTGGGAAAAATATCGACTTCGTTCACTATATTTGTGAACATATTTGCAATTAATAGAAAGTGTTTAGAATAATCTCTTTTTTTTTTTAAACTATTACTTCGTTCAGTTACACGTATTTATGTGAAAAATGTGCTTTAGAATTTGAGTTTAAATTTTTTTTTAACTTTGTATTCTTCTTATAATAAAACGCGGCAATTAAAGTCCGGTAAACTGGAATTCTTTATTTTAGAGTATGAAAGAAGAGTTTATTTTGGTTTTGAAGTAATAGTTAGAGAGGTTTTAGACATCTATAAATATAAATTAAACACTAAACATAACAAAAGGAAAAATTGGACATAACAAAAAAAGATTCAGTCTAATAACTATATGGCTAATCTGGTCGATGTCGGATTTCAACATTGCGATCTATCCGTTTTAAGATTCGATATTTCTCGATATATCGAGATTATGATATTCGTTTTAGCGAATAATAAATCATGTAAGACAATGAGGAATCAAAATTAATCAAAAGTAATCTTTATTTTCTATCTTGTTTAATTTTTATTTGAAGAAGTCAACTTGGTAAAGCTTTTCCTTCAAATAAAACACAAAATGATGGTTTTGATATTTTCATCAGGTATACAATACCAAGAATAGCAGTCCATACCAAGAAAAATTGGCACGTCTAATCTTTAATAAGATTACATCCTCACTGCAATGGAATGCTTTTTTTAAATTTTAGTTTTATGCTGCTGATATATAAAACATCAGTATACCAGAGCAAGTTTAAGGAAAAGAAATTAAGAAAAGTAGATGAACAATTATTCCACCGCCCACTCAATATATTAAACATTCATATATATAAAATCAGAACAAAGATTGCTCATTTTTGGTATTCAAAATTTTTAAAAATTGCATTTAATTTACTGCAATAACATAAAGCAGCGATGTAAATGCACCTGCGATCTGATGCCACAATTTCGGGGCCGTATAATGTGCAACAGTTAGAAAATTTACTTTGGAGATGTTTGCAACGTTTGAAAGATTATGTAAATTTGTAGAAATTTATTTTACCGTTATTAATATTTTTGTCTCATTCATTATGATCTTATTTTGATTTATCTCCATTCCGAGGATACTTTTCGTTTTACTAGACTTGTTTGGACTTTTTTTCCGGTTCCTTGCATATTCACTTTTTTTCGTAACATACTGTTGGTTAAGAAAATAACGATGCAAACACAGAGAAGAAATATTAGATCAATAAGCAATTTCAAATAATACAGCGATAATCAGAAAATTGCTATGACTCTTGAAAATCAGCAACAAATTTTTTTTCATGATCTGGATCTAAATCCCATTAGTATTCTGAATAAAAATAAATTATAATTATAGTATCACCGAGACGACAGAACAATTCTTTTTCGTTAAGAACATACAGAAGCCTAAATCTCGATTCGCAAAATCTAGACAGAAGGAAAAAAAACCATATCTAAAATTAAGCATAATTAGTTTTGAAAACAGATTTTTATTTCAGAGTATATCGTTATTTAAAAAATGTTCTAAATTACGTTTAAAATACATTAG
Organism: Araneus ventricosus; assembly: GCA_013235015.1. NCBI lineage: Eukaryota > Metazoa > Arthropoda > Arachnida > Araneae > Araneidae > Araneus > Araneus ventricosus. Next base: position 54,765 of record BGPR01009575.1, read on the forward strand.
GAATATTTCAGGACAGTTTTCACTAGGCGCGCTTTTACTATACTGTCATCTTAAACAGTCTTTAGATAAACCTCGTTTGGATAAGACAGGGATGCTTTTTTAATCCTGCCGTGGGATGGCGCTGCGGTAACATATGATTGAAGTCCACATTCCCATCGTAACGTTTATAGCAGGCCAGCATGCTTTCCAGCCAATGCTTTAAACAATTTTCGTAAAAGAAAGTTAAAAGAACCACATCACTAACAATCCTTCTTTATATATATACCATAAACAATTATATTTTCGCTGGTGCTTAAGTTCTAAATCTTTAAAGGCATGTAGTTGTTCTAGAATTTCCGACTCGACAATAAAACATGACGTAAGTGTTTAACACTGTGTGGAGGCGCTACCGTCAAACCACTCATTTATGATTAATGTAAAATGCATCTTTTATTATTGGTGGAAACATTGTTATCTTACAGTTAATCGCAGTGCGATGTTGTTCATAACTTACGTCATGTAAACTGTGTAAATAATGTAAAAATGAAATGTATATAATTTAAATCATCTCTATTTTATTTACCTTCACACTGGCATCAAATAAGCATAGCAAAAACTTACTTGTCATAGAAGTCTGGCATAGATTGAAATATTACCATATTATAAACAACAGTTTTTTAAATTATAGCAACATATTTGTGAAGATGAGCTTTTATCAATAAATTCCAGTTTGTTAAATTATCCATGATGCTTATATTATAAAACCCAGACCACAGTACGTCTTCTAGAGGTTAGGGAAACTACCACAATACTAATGATTGGAATGAATAGTTATATGATATTAGAAGTCGTTCTGAAATAAATGGGTTAAGGGAAAATCCGCATTTAAATATTTATTAAGTAAAACTGAAAATGTACTTCATTGGAAGAAACCAAAAAAAGATGGAATCATAAACGGATTCGTTGCAAATGATTGGTTTGGCAATTTCATTTCCATCAGTCAATTTACTAAATATTTGTGTTTTTTAAATATTTATTGATTTAATTTGAGAATTATTTAATGAAGAGGAAAAAAATTGTTAGAAGGAAATATTTAATGAGAGAAAATTTCCATGGATTTTATTGCGTTCTTCTTTCTGTATCTAGACGACTCATTTTACTTAATAGAAGCTCTGACAGCTTGGTCTGTATGGCGTTGCAATTATTCCATGACTGTTATCATAAGATCACTGAGCCATTTTCTCTCTCTCTCTCTCTCTTAACATTCTCACAGTTCATATTGCTTTCATGTAGGAAAAACAACCGATCAAGTATTTTTTAAGCGGTTTTACAAACTCCTTTAGGAATTTTTTTTGCCACAGATATCAAAGACATTTTTCATACACAACACATGAATAGTTTTGATTTTCTAAGGTTGCGCATTCTTAAATTGAAGAGTTCTTCATCGAGGAGACTTTAAACTGGAATTTTTTCATAAACAGAAATTTTCTTTATCTAACGTTTGGCTGTATATCATTAATGTAATTTAACAGAACAAAATATATCAATTAGCAAAAGCTATTAAAAGCAAAATTTAAGTGAACTTCACCAATGAAATGTATTTTGTAGCAAAGCATTTTTTTTTTTTAATATTTTAATGTGTGATGTTTGATTAGGGTTTGAAATTAGTGAGAATAAAAAAGCAGTATATGCTTTGACAGATGAAATTCTGAAGTATTCGCTGATTTCTTTTCATATGCTTCAAGTATGAAAGGCGTAAGTACTGATATACCTAATTATTCATAAAAATGTTTTAATAGGTGATAGATGTACTAATATATAGTTTTAAAAAAGCCTAGGATGGTCTTATATCCAAGTGTAAGTATGGTTTTTGTTTTCGTTGATGATTTAATTTCCATAAATGGAAGAACACTTGTCTTTTATAGATTGTTGAGTGATGTTCGCTCATTAAGCAATGAGAAAGTTGGTCAAATTAGAAATTCTTATTACAATTAAAAGTTCATTAATTAACTGATAAAAATGTGCATACAAAGTTAAAATACAAGTTAGTTTAAAAG